>JAAAKG020143122.1:0-11439 GCA_010014905.2 Druon quercuslanigerum
TAACAACGACTTTCATTCTTCGACCCCTCTACCCTTTTCCCACTCTTCTTCTTTACTTCTCTTTCATAAAATAAATTTTCAGATTTCGTGGTTTTTTCCTGTATACCGGCTTTTTCCCCACATATAATAAACGTCACTCTTAATTCAAGTCATGTCAAATTTTTTTCAGATTGTGTAACAATGCCCAAACGGGTAACGCACAGGAACTTCTTCTAGTGCGATCATTCTTCGGGGAGATCATTAATCGTGAGTGCGCGACTGGCGCGGCTTCGCCGCAACAGCCGCCCACTCCCGTGCATTGGATCTCACAAGAGGGGGCGATGGTAGGGGCTCCCTCATCCCCACCCTCTTTTTTTTTAAAGTGCCGTTTCTTCGTTTCGCAGCTAGCTATATAGCCCGTGCCTGCGCGGCTCACAATATTTAAAGCATCTAAATGCCTCTCATTGCGTAATGAGACTTTCAAACCATCCAATTGATTATTGTTAACAAAGAATATGCATAGAAGATGCTGTACGATGCTGTACGGATTTGACGAACTTGCTTTTAAAGTGCAAGGCCTATTTCATCTTAGTGACGAATGCAAGAGACACGGTCCACTGTCGTTGCCTCAAATCTTCCGCAAACTAGTTTAAATTCTAAAGAACGAAAAACCTAAATCTCTGAAGGAAAACGTAATTTTCCCTACATTAAAAAAGGAATTAAGAAGCGTTTCTGCTAATTGCACAAGACCCTACGAAGAAATACAGATGGAAAATTTTAAGTTAAGTTTAAAGAAACCTAAAAACTTGTGCTATCTAAAATGTAAACATGTCATTTGTATAACAAATACAGCAGAAAAAATGGTTTTGGAGAAAAACTGAAAAATCCGGACAAGTTTGGGGATTATTCTGGAAATTCGTTGCATACGGAGATACATCTCACCATAAAACATTCCGGCGAATCTGTAATATTGTTTACATTACAAACATTAATACTAAAAAGTGACAAATGAGCACGATAAGACTGTTTTATAAGCCGTTGAAAAAAAATACGATGGAATTATTATTACCCTTTTTGAGATCTCGTCGCACTTGTCAAAAGTGTGAATTGAATAACGAAAATGGATCCAATGATAGAAAATATTAGGTGACGATAAAGAATATCAAACAAAAACAAAAATATGATTTATGTAGGTTCCAAACAAAATTCTTGTATGATGTTACGTTTATTTTACAATAAAAACAATTCTTTCCACTTAATCACATTTCTTTGTATGTTCTAATTATATGTTCATTGTATTTGAAAAAGGCCAACAATAATAAAATAATATATTTTTTTTTTAAAATGCCAGGCAGTAAATTAAAAATACATAATTAGGGGCGTAGAAAAGAATGAAAATAAACTTTTTAATTTAAATTATTATTCAACCTCAATTTGTTACTTTTACTTTTGTTGAAAAGAATCTAAACCGGATTGTCAAGAAGTATTATAAAATGCTTTAACTTAAAAATAAGTACCCTGGTGGACCGTATAAATGGAAAGGCTACGTAGTGCTGCTACTGAATAAAGCTGCACTTGAAGTCGCTTTCAGCTTATACGAAGTAAAATTTTATCGAAATTCTTACCATCACAAAGCTTCCTCTTTGAGAAATCAAAAAAATATATATTACAAGCAAACACAAAATTTTCTTTTTGTTTTGAAGCCCAAGGAGTACGATGGGTCAGGTTTCTGCGTTAAGGCTGAGTGGAAATGATCAAATTAGTCGAATAATTTTATCCAAGCGAAAAAATTTGTCGGTTGACATCCGAAAAAGTGAAAAAAAAGAATATTAAAATCGGTTAATACCTTCTGATCCCTTTTTTTATTTGAAAATTCCAAAAAATTTCCTAATTGCTTCAAAAATTAAGACGAGTTTTTGTGTGCAGTTTTTGCTAGTAAATAAGAGAAAAAAATATAAAAAATAAAGAAAATAAATTTTTACTCAATTTAAAATTATTTAAAATGAATTAAAAAGACTGACATCGCAGAAAAAAATTTCCATCGATGGATTCCCGATTATGAATTTTGCTGAAGTTATCACGAACTTCCCAATTAAAAAAGTTGACATAAAAAAAACGAATTTTTCTGCAGAAAAATGCCTGATTAATGCATTTGTTTAATAAATTTGTTTAAAATATAAACAATTGTAATCTTAAGAGAAATGTTGTGATTGCAATATTTTTTCCATTCACACACACACACAAAATCTTTTTCATGATTCACCGGTCAGACCATCTTTACTAAATGTTTTTGCGGTCGCTGAATCGGAATCCGGGGTCCAAAAACTCCCCGTACATCAGGGTTCTGACATAACCTAAGAAAACCTATAACCTTTTTTTTTTAGTATCTTTTTCCGATTCTGGAGGTCAGATCATGTTTATCGCTAATTCTGAATGCGAGGCCCAAAAAGTCCCAGGACTACATGATTCTATAATAACCTAAAAAAAACCTCATACTCAGAATGTCAGGGTTTCGACATGACATTCAAAATACGTTCTAAAAACATCTGCAGGATGTTCAAAAAAGATCTTGGGACATTTGTGCCCGCCGGGAATTAATTGATTTAAATAAAAAATGTAATAACATAGTGTAATTTACAATTTTATATTATTATGAATAGATCATTTTTTACAAATAATTTAATTATTTTAAAACATACATAGGTATTACAACCGACTGGACTAATAACATGTCTTGTTATTGTTGGTTGGACTGACCTACAGTCTTGTCTTAATTATCTGGACTACAAAATTTCTTTGATAGTCCAGAATGTCTTTTTCCTTGATTATTTTGAAAAATCTTCACATTGCCAGGACAGTCCCATTACATGGCCTTTCGTAACTGCACTGGCTTGACCTTTGATCATTGGACTGATCGACAGTCTTGTATTCATTGACTAAACTGTCTTCCACCTTTAATATTTCGAACAGTATTTACATTGCCAGGAAAGAGCCATGATTTCGCCTATTATTACCAGGACAATACCATTTTGTTGCCCTTATTAGCTTGACTGGTCTTACCAGTGTTTCTAGTATTGTCAGTGATTGTGCTGATCACAGTTTGTTGAAAGATCTGCACCTGATCTTCAAGTTTCAAGCAGGACATTAGATTCGCTTGTGGTCATATTTTTCTCGTTAGCCCCACCTATCTCGAAAACTTTGATTTCAGCCAATTTGACCGGGTCCGGATTTTAATGTAAATTGTGCGTTGTCCTTTGTTAGATTTTATCCTGAAAGATGTTTTGCGAGTTCGTGTAAACGCAGGGACCACTGCACTTTTCTGTTTAATTGATATTCTAGAATCAAAGAATGCCATGGCCACTATTTCTTCTGAAAAATACCACAAGTGTGCTTCATGCTTTGCACAAGCGGCTTCTGATATTTTGGGATTGATGGACTTGCAACTCACAAATTTTTTAATCAAATATAAGTCAATGCATGCCGTAGCAACCTTGATGGTAAATGGCAATTGCCTTCCACTGTGCAAAGCGCATTGGTCCTGGAGCCATAAAACGAATACCCCGAACTGGAAGAACTCCTAAAAAAATTATGGCGAGTTTAAGTAATTCGCGATGGTCATAATGGGATTGATAATTTTTTTTTACTGCGAATCTGCAAATTTAATTAGGTCGTCCTTTTCTAACCATAGTTTCGAAAGTATTCGCTTGTCGTTAGTACCAACTTCAAATCTTGTCTTATCGAAATATTAGGAGAAGAAATTGGGAGCACGAGCTAAATATCCAGGATTCTTGCTATGTAAGAAGTTTATATGGAGCAAGTACCTGAAAAAGAAGTGCAAACAACTCGTAGCCACCCTACATCTCTGTGGGAGAGCTATAGGGTGAATCTAGGGCTTGAAACTGCAGATACTTATGTAGAATTAGCTACGTCAAACTCTCGACTGTGAAGTCTGGACTAGAAATAATAGGGGTCTAGTTATTAGAGGCATCACTGGTGCCTCGAAGTCCACACGCGCGGTGGCATTAAGTTATTAATGGGACTAGGGCTCCTTAATATGACAATTAAGGCTCTGGCTGTGAAGGCAGCCTGGAAATTAAATATGGTTCACAAAGGAATGATCTCGACAGAAGTACGAATCCCAACGGATATCGCAAACAGGCTGACCCTATACATGCTTAGGGACAGCATGCCTATTCGCTAGATCTTTGACAAGAAGTATCGTGTGAGCCTATCCACAAGAGAGGAATGGGTGAACGGTGAGGAACGTGTGCCTCGTAATGATGACAATTGGATAATTGGACCCTACTATTTATCCATTCAAAGAGTCGTATCAATGGCAATGATGTCTCGGACAGGCTAGCAAAATTGGTCCTGAACCAGTTGTAGACATTTTCAATAGGTTAGCAATTAAGGATGTCTACAGTTGGTTAATCGAGGAAATTTAGAAGGAGTGGAGGACACTCAAAGGGTCAAAGTTAAACCTATTTCGAGAGAAGGAAATACTCAAGCTCAGGAGAAACGAAGTCAAGGTCCTAGCAGAAATGTTTATTGGACATGGAAACCTTGGATGATACAAACATAAGATAGCATTCGCAGATGGAGGGTTGAAATCTTGCGCTAAGTCTGCACCAAGGCCGCGACGATGAATTTTGCTATTAATTATTATAATTTTATGGAACACTTAACCAGTTTAAATTATGTCCGGAATAAAAAATAATAAAACGTAAACACCTCTATTGATCCAAACTACACAAAAAGACTTTCGACACCCTGAGCAAGGCAACAAAAGATAAAAAAAACTGTCGTCAGGGAAAACTTCTAGAAGTTATAAAACAAACGGTCTTAACGAAAAAAACGTGGAAATCGCCCTAATAATGTGTGCTCGTTGAGATTGGTTTTCAAATGTGCCTTTAGACAACCCGAAGAACATATTTTAAAAAATGTAGCCTTTTTTTCTTCCCATTCTGAAAGTTAGCAAACAAGAGTGTGGAAATAAATTTCCAAGTCGCTAGTTAAAGAATTATTTTCAATTTTTATTTTTTAATCCTGCAACCTCAATATTAAGTTACAGGTTTGCAATTTGAATGGGAATGCCCCAAATTTAAAGAATTTTAAAAAATTTTCAACTTGCACAATATAAGATTCAGGAGTTTACCAATTAACAATATTCGAATAG
Organism: Druon quercuslanigerum; assembly: GCA_010014905.2. Taxonomy (NCBI): domain Eukaryota; kingdom Metazoa; phylum Arthropoda; class Insecta; order Hymenoptera; family Cynipidae; genus Druon; species Druon quercuslanigerum. Next base: position 5,156 of record JAAAKG020143122.1, read on the forward strand.
TAAGTTGATCGAATACATTTTAAATCAAGCAGATGGTAAAACTTTAAATGGCAGAATTTTCAATTGAAATAGAATAATTCCTAGAAAAGATGTTTTCCACTTTAGGAAGAGGATACATCATATGAGGAGTATTAATTTAAAAATTCCTAAATTTATCGAATTTTGTTCCGTAAATTTAGCGAATTTAGTAATTAAATTTTTAACCGTGGAGCTGACTCTAATGAAATGCAAATGTTTCTCAAAGATAAGATTACCGCCTAAAATCTTAAGGATAACGGTTATATTACATATAATTTAATAAAAAACTTTTAATAAAATATATAATATACTAATAATGATATAATAAAAAAATAACGAGAAAGATCCACCCTTCAAGATAAGCTTAGTGCCTATAATTTTTTACAAAACGGGGACAGTGTACATAATATAATTTATAATAAAAGGACTGGAAACTTCCTATGTTACAGCATTAAATACAAGTTTTTATTATGCATTTTACAGTTTTTTCTCTACTTTGAAAAAATGTGGGTCGTTTCTACGTTCTTTTTCATCTTGTCCATCAACCATAATCCTATTGGTGAATATAATATCCATTATAAGTTATGAGGATAGGTCAATATCAAATGTAAAACATTTTTTTAACTCTTTAAAGGCTTATTAAATTCTGCGCTGAATGTGCTCTAAGTTAAAGTACTTTGAGTGTACCTGTACTGAAGTATCAAGTAAGATAGAATAAAAAAAACGAATTTTATGACATTCTTTTGTCGTGAAGAATGGTAAATCTGAACGGTGCCTTAAAGGGTATTAGGTAGAACTGACTAGTACAGTTGATCTAGTAATGATTCGACCACTGTTCTATTTCCCTTCAAATTAAGATACAGAATATTGACAATCGTAATTTGCTAATTAGGGATTCTCTTTTCCTAAAGCTTCCTGGGATTTGACAAATATATTCTCATCACGCGTCTTCCGCTTCTGACTTGATTCAAATTTGTCTAAAACACGAAATATTCTGTATCATATTATTTTTTTGTAATCACTTCCGGGACACATCTTGGGATTTCGCAAAATAAGCTCAGAGAATAATTGCTAGTAGCAGAATGTTGGCTAACGAAATTGTTGTGTCTTTCCTAGGCGGAAAACTTTACTTTGGATATTTTATCGTGTTCTGTGTTATTAAGCTGTAACGTTTAAAACGAAAACCAAGTTCCCTATTGAAAAAACGATTTAATGCGCTGAAATTAATAATTTTGTTCCTAAACTATTCATCGTATCTTCATTTTGATTTTGCAAGGCTTTTAAAACTAAGAACATTGACTGTAAAAAGCGGGCTTAATCACTTGATCTGTCTGTCCCAGCTTTTTCTTATCCCGGGTGTAACCCTTATCTACAGAATTAAAACAAAGTGTGAATCGAACACTAATTTCAGGGTACTACGTACCTGTAACAAAAATTAGTTTTGGTAGTGTGAATGCTACCACTTAACAAGGTATCGTTTCCTGTGGACTTGGAGTACGAAACGTCACCTACTGTCAATTATTTTTACAAGATGGAATACCATCTTGGAAGTCCCTGCAACAAAATTGATTCTAGAGTTTTTACTGTCTAGTAAAATCATCTATCATCATTTTTGTCTATTTTTATATTTCTTGAATCATAGCGTGTTTAATATTTCATATCAGCAGAGTTGTTCTTGTAAAAGGAAGATAGTCTGATGTATCAAAAACTATCGACTCATACACGGAGAGAAGTTAGTTAAAACGGTCGCGCTACCAGTAAGAGTCGCTGCACTTCGGTTTGGTGTGGCGTCTGTTTCAGATTCGGAGCACTGGTTAACCCAAACTCGCGGAGATCAGTCGCTCTGAACAAGGGTGCCACTGACGCCAACCTTGGCATTAAGAGGTACTGCGCTTGCTCTAGCTATGCGTATGAGGAACGCGCTGCAGCTTATTATTGCCATGGTAAGGGGTTGTCGCTTCGTGTTCCTCTTTAGCGTCCTAGCGCAAGCGCAGAACGTTCTCTTGCCAAAGTTGGGTTGAGTGCAGGGTGCTATATTTTTCTAAACCGCGCAACGGCGAAACTTTTTCGCAATCTCTGCTTGTGCAGAACGGCTCATCTATATTGTTGGTTAAACGTTTTAACCTATTCAGGGTAATGGTTCTCCAGAATCAGTGAAGAAATTCTAATAAACAGTAGTGATCCTATCCGCTGAAAAACATTAGCCTAATCTGCAGTATCTAATGAAAGCGGCATTCATACGTAGTTAAAAAAAGTGTTTTTTAAAAGGTGAAATAGGAAAACTAATCGATCCTACCCTTCAGGATCGACCTACGATACTGAAATTCCAAAAGTTTCAAAAAGAAAAAATTAAGGCGGTATGCATGGAACATAATGCTGTTACAGACAAAATTAGCTTATTTTAATTAAAATTATAAAAAAACTGCAATAAAAAAGTCGGTCAAAATTCATTAGTAAAGAGGAAAATTCTTTGTGCTTTTTCTTAGTTTATTGTTTCGTATCGCCATTTGTAATAATTTATGGATTTTTTTTGCTAAATCGTTAATAGTATTCATTTAAAATATCATATCTAAATCGCGATTGAAATCATCCAAGTAACAATTCAGTGAAAGAAACTGCCTGCTAAAAATGCTCATCCAAAATTATTTTGAAATGAGACTGCTTCTTTACCACTAAAACGATAATTTGACAATGGATTGCTCTTTAAACATATAAACAATAATTTAATAATGGAATGCACATCAGAGGGTTAAAAATGAGATTTAAAACTTCGCTTAATCATTTTTTTTATTTGCAGGAATTTCGAAATATTGTAAGGTAATTAATTTAAAATCATTTCATAAGGTTCTAATTAAGTTTTTTTTTAATCTGATAACGAAATTTTTGGTTTGGTTACCTTTTATGTAGAAAAATGCGTGCATGCTGACAGTAGGGTCATAAGTCAAAAGACAAATAATTTAGCGATTCGCATAAATTATATATGTTGACCCATTTTGAAATATATTCATTTTGCACTTTATGTACATTCTTCATCTAATTTGATTTCTTTCATTTTTAGAAACTGAGGACTGTCATGGGTACTCTTTTATTTAATTTTCCTATCCATTTTTTTTACCAAAATTCAGATTACAATTCAGGTTGCAATTTTGAAACGATTTAATGTTATGCGATTGTAATATTTAACACTGCAAATCGCTTAAGATTCAAAACGAGTTTAGGTTAAGTTAGCATTGCAATTTTAGAACAAAACAAAAAAAAGATGGTACGTAATAAGCTCCCATTCAAGCGCTGACAATCAGAGTTCGAGGTATCCCCTCCATTGTCCTGCGCGGCAGAATTTTCGATCAATAACTTATAAATCCTATCAAAAAATAGTTGAACTAATTTTTTTTACGAACTCTAAAAAGCTGCAACACCTTCTTTAATTTTCAGTGATCATTTGAATACGTGAGGTATACGAGATAGAGATTAGCAATTGATATTTATTAAAAGATCAATATAGCGGTAGGAAATGAGTACACGAATTCAGGTGAGAAACGGCTCTGAGGAAAATGTAGTAATTTGTTCATCAGGATTGTGGAAGGCAAACAACAATATTGGATGAACGAGAAAACGTTAAGATTAGAGAAAGATAGGTTCTATATATTGCGGAGAAGTAGAAATCATTGGTTATCTTGATAAAGATCTGGGAGACATGGTATGAGTAATCCAATAATCCAGAATGTGCACATTAGAACTTTGGATGAAATCGTAACTCAGAACTTGAGCCTTCAAGAAACGTAAATCTGGAGATAGATGTTGATCAGATAATTGAGCAGGGGTAACTCTCGAACTTGAAGTTAACAGAACTGAAACTGGAACTGATAATGGGTTAAAGAATGTCTGCCAGAATTCAGGAACTAGATCCCAAGTTGATTTACATTTTCGTTGATTGGATCTGACTTGAACTGACTGTTACCGACTGGCACTGATAGGTACTGACTGGTACTGCCTGGAATTGACGTTTCCAAAAGGATAGGTTTCCAACTGAAGTGGTACTGCAGACTCATTTGTACTGCAACTGGATCTGATTTAACTTCAGTGTGTAGTTGAAGTGGGACTTATACGGTTGACCCTCTGTGAAGTAAATTCCGGAATTCAGATTTAGATTCGCGATGCAACCCAGCAGAACTGCGAACTGCACTGAGCTGAACAGACTGAAAGTAACTGCTACAGGAGAGTTGATGGGCCTTCAGGGTAGAAGGTCCGGAATTCGCGACGAGTAGTAAATGAGAGAGCAGAACCCCCATACCACTTTTTTCCACGTGTTCTTCTAGAAGTTTCTGCTGCACGGAAAATTTCCGCGTGTAATCGATAATGCTAGAGCAGGCGCAACCCGGTTTGACCCTTTTCCACGTGTTTTTTTAGAGGGTTCTGCTCCGACAATAAGGTTCACGTGTAATTGAGCCGGTGAAATTATTTATACCCTATTTTACGTGTAGGCTTTGGAAATTTCCACTTCTTTAAAGAAATGATACAGGACTCGTTGTCCAGGCATAATTGAAAAGTCTAGACTAAGTCGTAAAAGTGATACGGCGGTCCATTGAAGAATTATAAATTACTGCAATGATAACTGTTATATCACACATTTCATTATTAAGTTGAAGAAGGCCTGAATCACAAAAAAGAGATTTGAATTTAAAGTAATTAGAGTTCATAAATCACAACGGTCATTATCTTATTTATTATTGAAGAAAAATGAAATATAATTCTAGAGCGAATCTTAATTTAAAATAGTCCCTTAGAATAATATAACCGAATTTCATAACTCCTCTTAATTAGGAAAGTTTAAGTCTTTCCAGATTTTATTAACTAGAACGGACAAAAGGTACATATTCCTAAAAAAATCTTATTTAAACTATTCGTTTCATTTAAAAAGGAATAAAAGGAGGTTGAGGTAAAAATGAAACTTTCTTTATAACATAGGATCCTTGAAAGGTGTCTTTGTCTGCAGGTGCTGATTAAATAAAAAAGAATTTTTAGGTTAAAAAAATTAAATATAAGTTTAATAATTAATTCTCGACAGAAGATGAATTTTCAACTTAAATGATGAATTTTAGATTAGAATCATTGAATTTTCAGAAAAAGAATTATTTTTTCGCCCGTTACTCGAAAATTCTAATTTAAGATTAAGAAGTTATTTTGGATGCATTTTCCAATTATAATTTATCATAAATATTAAATTTTAATATTTATACAATTCAAAATCAGCGCGCTAGCAGTGACCAATGGGGTTATAGGTGCGACGCAAGCGTAGTTCAAACAGTTCCCAGGATTGGGAACACTAGTCAACTGTCGGTAACTTTATTCTTTATGCAATTTGACTACATATAGATTAATTTCTCTGCAGTTTCTGTGCTTTTATTTAATTTAAAACAACTCAAGATTGTTCTAATATGTTAAAATATTAATAAGGTATTCGTGAATTGTCTCTGAAATAAAGTATTTAATCGACTTTTCCTTTCACCAAAGGAAAGAGTAGTTGATTTATTATTGAACAATGTCATTTTTTCAAAGACACTATTAAAAAAATATATTGTAAATTCAATGAAATATGATTATTTTATTCTGTAATAAATAATCCCCTTCTCCATTCCAAGAGAATGAATGAATTTGTTAAGGAAAGTGAAAAATAATAACGAATAATTAAATAATTGTTCAATATTTGTTGTTTCAATAAAGCAATTGGGAATTCTTAGAATCACGAATTCAAAAATCCCGCCTATGTCAACCAGAGTGTGCAAGCGGTTGGTGTGTGGATTCGCCTCTATGCTGTTCTTTTCAAGTGCGCTTTGAAATATTAGAGCTCGAGTTCCTAAGAACACCGACTTTCATTTGAGTCGCAACATGAGTGAAGCCCAAGTTTTTTCTGTGCTCTTCTTACATCGAGTCACATATGAGTTTTCTTTTAACGTTTAGATATTGTATAAAATGTGTCTATTCCAATTAGTTATAAACATTTTAGTTTGATGAATTTTATATATATCAATATACTCAAACACACGATTTACAGCATAAGGCCTGTGCTTATGCAACTCTCCCTGTCGTATTGGAGGCTTAGGACAGTGTCTCCAGAACGTGGGATTTTTCGGCCCCCACCACTCTTCCGTATGGGAGGAATACATTCTTACGCAGCGTGTCGGTGAGGCAGCTCTGCTACATGCTGTGAAGAATAGCCGAAAATGCACGAGCACGAACCCGAGCTGGCCCGACAATCCCCAAGGACG
>JAAAKG020143123.1:0-11439 GCA_010014905.2 Druon quercuslanigerum
ACCGTGTGAAAAAAAGTCAGCACGATTTTATTAACTTTATTACCTCAAAACTGTAAAGTTATTAGCTATTAAACTATTTTTTATCGATTCAGGAATACGTCAGCTCGGAGGATTATTTTTGTTTTTCGTTTTAATTGCAAATTCGATTTTACAGAATTTTGTATGTATATATGCTAAGTTTTTTTTATTCCTAGAATACATTCAACAGCTTTTTACATCAAAGAATACTTTATTTTGAAAAAAGCAGCCTCTTAAAACTCATTAATAGTTCAGTCAGTTAAGACTAATCACATGTCTTGCCTTTGTTGGTTGGACTGATTTGCAGTCTTGTCTTAACTGACTGGACTAATAAAATGTCTTGCCTTTGTTGGTTGGACTGACCTATAGTCCTTATCTTAATTATCTGGACCACAAAATATCTTTGGTAGTCCAGAATGTCTGTTGCCTTTATTATTTTAGAAAAATCTTCACATTGCCAGGGCAGTCCCATTACATTCCCTTTAGTAGCTGGACTGGCTTTTCCTTTGATAACTGGACTGATCTACAGTCTTGTATTCATTGACTGAACTGTCTTCCACCTTTAATAATTAGAACAGTATTTTTATTGCCACCAGGCCAGCGCCATGATTTCGCCTATTACTACCAGGACAGCGGCATTTTGTTGCCTTTATTAGCTGGACTGGCCTTAACAGTGTTTCTAGTATTGTCAGTGATTGTGCTGAAGACAGTTTATTGAAAAATCTGCACCCTCACCTTCAAGTTTCAAGCGGAACATTAGATTCGCTTTTAGTCATATTTTTTTCGTTCAGTCCCACCTATCTCGAAAACTTTTGATTTTTTGGACTAGTACCCATTAGGATTTTTTGATCAGGAAGCTCTGAACTATATTATATTGCAATTTCAGCCAATTTTACCGGACCGGATTTCAATGTAAATTGTGCGGGGTCCTTTTTAATATTTCCCGGACATAGTAAATATTCACTATCATTTCCAGGCCTCAAAAAATCTACGGAAGTTTTCTTCTTGCAATCTTTGGAATTTATAATTTTCCAAATGCGTAAATCAGTTTACAAGCATTAGAATCTGCAATGTTTCCATTTTTGAAAATTGTGAGGAAAAGTTTCTAGCGAATCTATAGTATTAAACACGAATCGACTCAATCGAATATTTCGTTTCTGTTTCCAGACCAAATTAAAAGATTATCCTAATTCTAATTTCATATCGAAAATTGTGTACATTATATTTGTTTTAAAACCTAAAAAAAATTTCCCTTCATCTAATTTCTTGAAACCAACACGAACTGCAAAATACCTTCGGTTATAGGTGATGGATGGTACAACATAAGAAACTAACCCACATTTGATCAACTTTTCAAGAGACAACAAAGGTTATTTAAAACCTAATTTTCAATTTTATGAAAAATCTACCGCGGAGATATTTTCCTACTCAATCAAGACAAACAAAATATTGTTTAAAAAAATAAACCAGTTCTGAGTTCTTCAACACAACACAACACAATCTGATACACGGCGGTGATTAAAAATCGACTTTTTAAATTAATCAAAAAATGATTGATTTCTATATTAGCGCTTTTACCTAAATTTTCTCAAAAATTTAACGTGACAGAAGATTTCGCTTTTGAATTTGGAGGCACAAACCAAAAGTACGGAAAACGCTATTTTATTCCCAATAAGGTTAATATTTCAGTTGTTTTTTTGTCAGAATCGAAAAAACGTTTTGTAAAAAATTCCCTTTAATGAGGATCTGTGTTTGAATTATTAAGTCTATCTAATAATCTTATTTACGGAAAAATATGGACTACCTTATGCCGTACCACCCTTCAGTTACGAACATTTAAAAAAAGAGATGGAACTTGCAAATTAGGGCCTGAAACGAAAACAAAATAGGAAGATACTTTAGCTTAGTTACTAAAACGAAAACAAAATGGGAAGACCTTTGTTCAGTTTCGAAATTGCAAACAAAACTTTATAAAAAGTTGACTTCTGTTTACAATTTAAAAGAAACAAGTGATTTGAAGGATGATACGGCACAAGAAGGAATAAGTACCAAAAACATAATTTTAAACACTCGAAAGAACTCAGTTTTTCAATTCATGACGTAAAACTATGGTAAAATTAAACAAAATTAATTTTAGTAAATTTTATTTTGATTTATAGAAGTGTTAAATTTGGTTTCTTGTAGCGTGTCATCCTTCATTTTTGTATCATTTTCGTTATCGCCCTTGAATTAAATTATAGATATTTAATTTTATCGTTATTTTTGCTATAAAATTATTTTTAAATGAGCCAATTACTAACAAAGTAACTCACCGCTTAAGGTGACTGCGAGTTGAACAATGAAGTGCAATAGCCCTTTCGTTGTTCTCGCTACGCGGCAAATAGACTTTGCAAAGTTCACAAAACTGAACTTCAACACGCTTGATATACTCAGATCCCACTTTAATCATCTGCTTGGTCTTGGGTTTCTTCTCGGCTTCATCCGGTTCGCCTTCTGGCTTCTCCTTCTTTTTTTTCTCTCCAATCTCTTCCTCTTCTTCAACTATACAACAAAATAAATTATCAGAAAAAAGTAGACAAATTTTCATTCATCAAAAAATCTTTCTCAAGGGGAACACAACTTGCAAAAAGTATGGAAAATGGAAAGAAGGGCAAAAGTTAATATACTTATAAAAATGTCAACTTTCGTACCATCAACATCACCCACTGAATCAAGAGTCATGAAATTTTCGAGGTTCATTTCCTTGTCCTCATCTTCAGCGGCACTTGATTCCGCCTCGCCGCCATTGCTACGTTTTCCTCCTCGTTTCTCGTCCTGAAGACTCTTCCTCTGTAAAAAGACAAGGAGGCCCCGATTCAATGAGTAAATTTATACAAGGTATCGAGTTACGTGAGAAATTTCAAAGAAGAGTTCAGCCTACCTTGATATGATCCAAAGAACAAACGTGGGTTTCATAAAGCATCGGAGATCTAAACTGAATACGGCAAACTCTACAGAATGGCGTAAGGAATCGCTTAATTTGCCGATGGGAATCGGACAAATTATGTACAGCTTTATGTGACCTGTAATTAAGCTTGCAAACGGGACAGAAAACAGTCCTGGAAGGTAGAGTTCCACGAGCAGCATCTCGAGCCTCGACTCGCCGTTGCTCTTGCCGCTGAATCACACGCATTCGAGCCAGCATCGCCTTGTGTTTCGCTGCAACGCGTCTCATTGCAGCATTGTGTTTGCCTGAGTACAAGTGAAGAGAATACTCCTTAAACGTTACACTTCGATGAAGGCAATGTGAACAGATCAACTTTATGAAGCGCCTGCCGTCCCTTCTGCTTGGTAACTCATCCGAACCTGATCTGACGTTTTCTCCTTTCTCGTCTTCATCTTTTCCTTCCACTTCCTCATCGTCGTCTTCCTGCAGAAAGCAACATTTTAGTTTGAACATTATCACACTGAAAATTTGTACAGTGACTGACTTCATTTTAAATTAAGCAGACAGTTCAAATAAAATCATCGATTTCAAGGAGTGATCATACATTAAAAGATTATTGGTTTCTCTTACAATATTGGACTGCCTGTATATTGACTTTAAAAATTATAGAACCAAAAACTTGATAAAAGTGTAAGCTTACGTCTGGTTTAGGATCGTCTTCTTCTTCCTTAATAACGTCCTCTTTCTCCTCCTCTTCGTCTTCCGTATTCCTTTCCACCTTAGGCTTGGCCTTTTCCTCTTTCTTTTTCTTATCTTTGTCCTCATTTTCCACCTCGTTCTCGTCTTCATCCTCATCCTCATCATGCGGCTGCACGAAGTTTTTCATGTAGTTACAGAAATATAATTAGGGCCATTGATAAGAATGTATGTAACTACTTGGAACGTAAAATGTGGGATGCGCTGCATCGAAACGTTACCTTTTCATCATCATCCCAGTTACTCTTGTTGTCATTGTCCTCGTCGTCTTCGTCAGAAAATTCAGCATTAATAGCCTTGGCCATTCTATCCTTGTCCTTCATGCTGGGTGCAGAGTCCTTTTTACTACCAGAGAGCCTAGTAGTACCGGTACTATTGGCACAGCAATTTGGTTTTGATTTAAATTATTTCCCTTTCATTCTCTTATATCCTTTTTCTTGTACATAATCGTCAACCAGTATTGCTTTCTAGTCAACGTTTATCAAATATATCGCGATATTATTCATTCCTGATTTCCCCCTTAATATATTCGTCTTATGTCGTAAATAATGCATACCATTCGGTCATTTTGTTTCTTGAGCTCTCGTAATTAACTTGATCTTATTTTAAAACACGAGAGATGCTGTACTCAGAGACTGATTAAGCATTACCGTTTTTTTTATTTTAATAATAATTATTAATTATAAACAATGCTCATCTCGATAAATAATAATGTGAGAAATTGGAAACACTTTAGCTGTTGTATCAAAACGAATTATATACTGTCTTTCGTAGATAATCATAATTTAATGATACTTATGTGTACCAAGATCAATTCCCTCTAGATAGAACCCTGTTAAAAGTTTGCCTCTCGGCAGTAGAATCGACATCAGTTTCATTGTATCATTTTCTCGGCTTGTGTTCTTTACAATATATTTATATTTGTCTATTGTCATCTTGACTCTTGGATCATAGATTTATTATCCAGTTTCACGTATCGATAGAAAAGCAAGCAGGCTACTAGGACGGTATTGCGGTTGATAAGTTATTTTTTAATTAGTTACCTCCTGCGCATCTTTGTTGTGGTCATGCGCACACGCTGGATGTAGTCTCGAGATCTTGAACCTAGCAGCTTGCGTCGATAGTCAAGCGAACCAAGAGTACGCTTGCGAGCCAAGATGGCATCCGATCGAGAGCCACGGTGAAATCCACCCCCTCTGCCACGAGTCGAAGAGCGACCCCGATAATTGGAGTTCTGGTGGGATATTCTTCCTCGACTGGAAGTATATCTTGGAGCCGGAGGCGCCATTTCGCTTATCCGAGGGGGTGGCGGAGCTGCATAGCTCCTTGAAGCAGAATGCCGGTCCTCAGAGCGATGATAGGAAGAGGTTCGATCATTCTGCCTTTTGTCCTCGTATGCTGATCCTGACGATCTCTTATTATCGTCATACTGTGCCGAGCCAGAAGAGCCACCATAAGACGATGAATACCTCTGGGAACTGCCGCTACCTCCACCCTGCCAAATCAAATTCAATTGTGCTCCATCCATCTTTTTTTTCTTTTTGCACCCTCGTCTTTCATCCTGCCCATTATTTATTATACTACGTTCTCTTTACTCCTTAATCTTTAATCTGCACTCTCTCTCTCTCCCTCTCTCTCTTTACCTTCGTTTGACTTTAAAAGAATACAACATCGCTAATATTCTCTTTTCAGTTCCTCACCTCTCTTTGCCAATCTTTTCTCAAACATTAGTGAATCTGAGGATTTTGAAGAGATTTAACACATACTTTGCCCTCACTCAAGAAATTCTCTACAGAATTTTCTCGAATTATAAAAAGAAGTGTGGTGAAATTTTTGCTTTTTTATTTTTCTGTTAGAATTTGTGCTTTGATCATAAGAGTTTAGGACTAATCTCTTTCTTGAAGATAGACGTTTCCAAATTACAATCAAATCCTACGTTCAGAAAGGTGGAAAGAATTACCCAAAATATTAGTTCCGCATTGTTTTTCTGAAATACATAGGCATTCTTCCAGGATGACCGTTAAATACTTAATAATATAGGTACAAGTAGAAAATAAAAGCCTTATAATTTTAATAGGAATAATTGTAATATTCGACATTTGACAATTTTAAATTGTAAATCTAAAAGGGACAATTTTAAATCAAATGACGCTATAACTTAACGATTCCGGAAACAAGTTTTAAAAATTGTAAATTTAAATTCGAAGGACTCTAGATTTAACAAATGTTAAATTGTACTCAAGTATTTAAAAAAACCAAATTATATTAATTTAAATTGGAACAATTTTAAACTAGACACTTTTTATATTGAAATGGCTTTCTTTACTGAAATCCTTTGAAATTAAAATCTTTAAATTTAAATCGTTAAAAATGAATAATTATCAAAGTGTGATTTTTACTTTAAAACTCGAAAAATTCCACGATTCAAAATAATTATTACGCATATCAAATTTTTCATTGTTTCACTTTGAACACTTTATTTCAAATTGGCCATTCTAAACAAATTTAGAACTTTTTATTCTTCCAGTTTTTAACGGTTAACTATTATTTAATAATATTACATATTACAGATCCGATTAAACTTCTTAACAAATTAAAAGAATTTAAACGATGTGAAGTTAATGTAACGAGCGTCAGTGTTCGGAAGCAGTTATATTCGATTTTGTATAATCCGAATTGTGAATCAGCTATACACTTTACGGACCGTTTTGAAGATATTGTACACAGCTACAAGAACATTCCGGGTGCAACTCCTTTATCGAAAGACGAAAAACATGACCGTTTGTACAATGCTATTATGACGAAAAGCCAAACGGGTAAAGGATTAACTTACGACTCACTAAAATTGTTTATTCTTCAGACTGAAGCTAATAGAGGACAGGTTACAACGGTAAATCATCCGAGTACGACAGCACAATGGCATCGGTCTCATATGCCAATCCTAAATGAGTCAATGAGAGATGCTACGAGTGCAATGATTTTGGACACATGAAAAATGAGTGTCCACGAAAAGACCTAGGAGTGCAAAAATCTTACGTATGTAACTAGTTTACTACCCGCAAATGGTTCGAATATCCGCAACGATTGCCCAGGACAGGAAGAGGTGTAGGCAGAGAATTTTCTAGAGGTAAACGAAATGTTTATAATAATAGGAATAATAGATATGACAGTCGGTACGTATCCTTTATTTTAGATTCAGGTGCAACTGATCATCTTACAAATGCGACAGATATTTTTAGTACCTTAGAAAAATTAAAATCAAGTATAATAAAATGTGTCAATAAAGACAGTAAATCTAATCACAAATAATAAGGACGGTAAGATATCGGTTAAAATAGATAATACTATTTATTCAGAATCGCTAAGTGAAAACCTTCTTTCGTTACGACGGTTTGCGGAAGCGGGGTTTACAACTTACTCAGACCATGAGACAGTAAGCATTTTTTATCCATTTTTATTTTTTATTAAGCATTTTTTTATTAAGCATTTTTTATTTTTTTTTTTTACGAAATATTAGCCACGGGAGTATACGATTTACCATATAGGTTAATAGATTTTGAAGTTGATAATAAAGACTTAATAAACGATCAGATTTTCTAAACACACCAGTTTTTGTTACGGAAGCAGTGGGGCAGGATTCTAATCAAAATAACAAGGGTAATGTCAATAAAGATAATATAAAGACAGTTGACAACGAAGGCAAAAACAAGGATAAGTCTAACAACAATAATTAAACGAGTAAGGATACTAATTTAAAAACAGGCAATAACAATAATATTAGTAACGTTTCGAGCGAAAATCTGGTAGGGGGTACAAATGAAAAGACCATTGAGGATAAGCTCATATTTTCGGCCTTTGATACTCTGATGGCTAAAAGAAAAATATCGAATTCAGACGAATTGTCGACAGCAGACATATCTGAAAATAATTCCTCATTTACGAAAATATATAGCGACTTTGTTGAAGCAAATAAAGAAATTCTTTACCACGCACGAATGGGACACGCGTCAGTTGGTTACTTACAAAAGTTGCAAAGTTTGTGGAAAAATAATATCGATATTTAATCGGTAGTTTTTGAAGACAGCATAAAAAAGCCAAAGAACCAGAGCGTCATGACCGCTGCAAATAGTCTATTCAGATGTAATGGGTAAAATTTCTCCACCTACACCGTATGGATATCAAAATATTTCTGTATTTATCGATGACGAGTGGCTCTGGCATACCCGATGAAGACAAAAGACGAAACTGGACATTGCCTGGAAAGGTTTATAAAAATTTCACGAAATTTACTGGGAAAAAACGAAAAGATCTGCTATTTAAGGTCAGATGAAGGTACAGAATACATGGGAGGATATACAAAAGTATTGATTCGAGAAGGGATAGAAATTCAACCCGCTAAGTCCAGAAACCCCACAACACAATGGAGTCTCAAAAAGATTCAATCAAACCATTCAGAAGAAAATTAGGTTATTATGTTCGATTCAAAGCTACCATCAAATACGTGGGACCTGGCATTATGGGTTTATACAGGGATTTAGATATATTTAGGGGTTTATATATGTGTATAATCGAACTCATAACAAATCGAACGATTTCAAACCTCCCTTGGAAATATTTGCACCAGACTTCCATTACAAGGTAATTCAGATCAAACGATTCGGTTGTCTGGTTTACTGGTCAGTAACGAGAAAACCGGACTCAAAAGTTTTCAGCACGAGCAGTTCGAAGAGTATTAGTCGGATATACACGTTCAGGTTATGTGTTCTTAAACCCAGAATCAGAAAAATTATCTGAATCCAGGAATGTCAGATTTAACGAAAAGGTAGTCTATGCAGAAAAGTACAAAAACGATACCATTTTAGACTGGCCATTCCCTGAAATAATGAGTCAAGAAACGAAAAAGGTTTAGAATTTGTAGATAACAATAAAGTGAATACTGACGAAAACGACAGTAAGCTTTTGGAAACGGAGGGAGTACCAATAAGAAAAAGAGGAAGATCTGCGAAAGGATTGTTAGAAATGGAAGGAGAAAGAATCAATAAAAACGTCAAGAAACAAAAAATAGAAAAATCGACAACTCGAGAGCCTTATGCTACTCGAAGTCGGAAAATTATTGATACAAGTTTCACCAATTTTTCGACAGTTACAACAGTTCCAAAGGAATATAAATTTTCGAGTGTAGAAAAAGAATTCTCAATAACAAACTGCTTATAAATAGTGTTAATAATTGATATTAGATTCCAGGTAACCGTTGAAAGGATTTTGAACGATCGGTGGCTGACGTCTGGAATTCTAAGATCAGGAGACACTGGTCACTAGCTGAAGCTCAAACTATTTAAAATAAGTAACAACTGTTTCTAACCAGGTAACGACGGTTCACACCAAAAAGAATAGTTCAAAGGTATCCCTAAGATAGATTATAATACCTGAATATACACTCAAGTTATATATGTAAAACAAACTACTATTTTGTACCTGGGAATGTAAGCTAGTCAAAGTTTTTATCTACTTTATAACTAACGATACTGATTAATTGAAGTTGTTGCAATTGTTACATGGAGTCAAACTCGGGTGAGTGTTGGAGAATTTGAATTAAGCGCCGTTGTAAAAGGCTCACTTGACTCCGGTGGTCAGTCGACAAAAGTGTACTCCCTTTCGTAGAGGTGTGTGTGTGTGTGTGTGTGTGTGTGTGTGTGTGTGTGTGTGTGTGTGTGTGTGTGTGTGTGTGTGTGTGTGTGATATCTCCTGACTGTACGTTGCTCTCGTCGAAGATTGGATAATTAATAAAAGGACTGATTACGTATTATATCTGCTGCAAGTTATTCGGAACGACCCTGACCTGACCAAAGACTCAACAATTATTATAAATTTGTTTAGCCTTCAATTACTTTATTTTTAGAGTTATTTGAATGGAAAATGTTTTACGAACTTCAAAATCCCGATCCAGGAGCCATCCTGAAAATTCTACATTTAAAAAATGAAAATGGGTCAATATAAAAACATTGCAATTTTAAAAACTTCATCTGGAATTATTCAGTCATGCAACCTGACAAACATCCTGATGAAAACTAAAAATGTTTTAAATCTTTAATTCAAAAATGTCCAAACTTAAAGCATTTACATTCGCAAGTTTTTACCTAATAATAAAGAAATGGTTCTAAAATGATTTGAAAAAAAAGTTTTCAAGTTCATCGATGCAAAAAACTTCATTTAGAATCGTCCCACTTTTTAATTGTATACTTTTTAACAATTTAAATTTGAAATTGTTAAATCTATCATATTTTCATTTGAAACCTGAACTTCTTTATAAAGTTATTCACTGGCAGGCTTGAGTCTTAGATTAACGTGTCAGCCTGGACGAGTAACTATCAAGAAAGAATGACTTTTTAATACGTAGTTATCAAAAATGCAAGTTTGAAAATGTCTATTTACTCGAAGATCAAGGATTAGATCCGGGCAGTGAGAATGGACTCGACAAAACCGGCCTCTAAGATCTTTTCTCAAGATGAAGATTCATCCACTAGGTAGGCATCCGATCACTCGAAATTCTGATTGTTTGAAACTCTGATCACTCAACACATGCTAATTGATCTGTTGGATGGCACCATTTTCGTGTTTCATTGCACCAAAATGTGACAGGACTATTGATAGCTTTTCGAAACTCATACTGTACACGTTTGTTCGCTATTTACTTTGAGGACTTTCGGTGGTTCATAGCAAGCAGTTAATATATTGTGAGATGACGGATGGCCATAGGAAACAGGAAGACTATGTACGACAACTCCGTCATTTAATTGCTTTTTGGTCTTTATTTTTTATTTTGTTATGTTTAATAATGCAGTGTTCCACCAGTAATGTCCCAACGTAAAAAGAATGGGTGTTTGAGTAGCTGTCGACTCGTCGCTTGAAAGGAAAGCATGACAACTAATGAGTGCTTTGCCTATTATTTGTAAACCAACGAGTCTCCTGATGTCACTCATACTATTATGGGTGAATCAGGTTGCACTCCACGAATAGATCTTTCACTGGAGTTTATTTTTAGAAGGTGTTCTATGCTATTTAATAATATTCTACCATTTTTAAATATAGGAACCCATCTTCCTTTATGCACTGAAACAAATGGTTGGTTGGAACAACTAATAAAGTATTTGGGTCAACTATTTTAGTTTGTAATATATGCCACTGTCACTTAAGTGGTTTTGGTTACTAATTTCATTTTTAAGAATAGTAGTAGTTGTCCTTACTACTTTACTTCCTATCACAACTACTTCCAATAGTGACTTACTACTTCCAAGTGGTAAGTCTTACTACTACAATAGGAAGTCTTACAATTAAATTAGTAGTTGTGGGTACTTAAAGTACTAATCCTGACTATTATTGGTATTAGTCCTGGTGCTGGATATGATTTCGTTTAAAATACGAGGTACAGAAAAGGTGGCATTTTGTTATAAACCATTTTTTTAAAACAATTTCTTTAAATAAAAACAAATTGTTGGATTTTTTTATAAATTTAATGAATTTTTAAATAAATTGAACAATCCCGAAAATTCCAAGTGCCAAAACAATGTAGCTGTTGTATACATTTTTATACAATACGAACAGAAAAATATAGTTTTTCTTTTTTTTTACTACAAAAAAAGGTTTTATTTTTTATAAATTAATGTGTAAATGGATGGCTCCTACAAGCTATAAAAGCAATATATATGGGTGGCAAAGCGAGTGTAAGGGTAAATGGGAAA
>JAAAKG020143124.1:0-11439 GCA_010014905.2 Druon quercuslanigerum
TCTTCTAAAATGTTCTGTTGTGTATAAAAATCAATTAACTAATTAATTAATTAATTAATAATTATTAATTAATTAATTAATAGTTAATTGAGAAGTAATAATTAATTAATTAATAAAAATAATTAGGTTTCTTTGGTTAAAGAAAAATGTTTAGTTAAAAATTCGTTTTTTTAATACAAAATTCATCTTTTATTTTGCAAATGCCACTATTGGGTCAATTCATTAATGTAATTTTTTTAGCTTGAAAATTTTTATTTTTAGTTAAATACTAATAGTTTTGCTAAAAACTCGTCCTTTTTATTTATTTAAAATATAATTTTCTAACTGCAAATTACACTATCGTATGTTTGGTTTGTATAATTATATTTTGTATTTTAAAATTTATATATTTTTTTTTGAAACTGTATCTTTTTTGGTAAAAAATTTACCTTTAGAATTTAAAATTGAATTATTCTGTTGAGAATTCATTCTATTTGGATGATTTTTGAGCAGGCTATGATAAATAATAATTGTCTGATACCTACTTTCATTCTAGCCCACAGCAATCTGGGAGATACAAAATCATGATCTCTGAGATGCTGTCTTGCCTAATCATTTATAATTAGATGGAACCCTTCATACCTACGAAGGACTAAGTATTTAAAATCTTGCGATATGTTCCTTCAACCTCATTTTTTTTAATTTACCCAAAACTAACTTTAAAATTAAGAAAATAATTTTAGTTTAAAGAAAAATTTGTATATAAATAAACAACCATTTCTTTCAGTCCAATTAAGTTTTTTTTTAATTAAAAGAAATTTTTTTTATTGGGAGGTAATGCATATTTTTCTTTGAATGAAAGAATATTTGTTTAAGTAATTATACAAAATTGGGCTCCTAAGTCATTTTGCAGACTTTGCACATAAAAATTCGACTAGAAATTTGTAATATTTTTAAAAAACTTACCCACTAAGCCTGGCATTAGAAGTACAGGATGGTGGCCAGATCCGACTTGAATACAATTAATATCAAGGCCATCAACCCTGAATTTTCCCTCCTGTAATTAAAAAATTATTTTTGCCTACTCTAATGCCTTAGTAATAATATAAAATTAAATAATTTATGATACATGATTCAGAATAAATATATATTATTTTAATCCTACCTCAATCTCTTGATCTGGATTCATACTTTAATTCTCTTTTTTAAGTTGCGCGATTGTTGAATAAAAAAATTGTATAAAAAAATTATAAAATTTTTAAAAATTTAAAAATAATTCATTTTGTTTGCACAGAAACGATATTAACTTAGTTCAGAGCAAAAGAGGCACGAGGAAGATGCTTTTGTTTCAAACGCCTAATCTAATCTAACCTAATCTAAAAGACCAAGACGTAATCTGCGATTATACGCATTTTAAACTAAAATAGTAATTTTTATTATTTTTTTTATTTTACATGCAATTAATTGTATACAAATACTCGATACTTTGTGTAATCAAAAAAAATATCAGTACTTAAAAAAAATTTCTATCAATGATTCTTATCATATTGTGTATTGCGATATTGAATTTATCGTTTTCTCCTTTTCCTCATTCAGGAGATTGAAACTCTTAAAATATTTTCTGTATTCTACCACAAAAGGTTTTTTCAAAAAGTACAAGTTTTAACCTAAATCCCCCCCCCCCCTCCTATCAAAAAAAAACTTTTCAGATACAAATTTAAAAATTTAAAATTTATTAATTTTTTTTTAAACCAAAAAGTTTCTTTTCTGCTATAAAAGATGATTTTTTAAGAAACCAGTTGAATTTTAAAAAAATAATTAAATTTAGAACATAGTAGTGAAATTTTTAACCTAAAAATATAAATTCCGTACGAAAAAGTTTTATGCTTTATATTTCAATTAAAAGTGTATACCAAAAAAAAAAAGAATTTTGAAACCTAAAAGACAAATTTTCAACAATTAAAGATTTTTCGCCCCAGAAAAAATACACGTTTATCTAAATTGTTAAATTGAAGAGCTCAATTTAAAAAAAATGGAAAAATTACATTTTCAGTTAAAAATAATTTTAAGCCAAAAAGGGCTTTTCGACTAAACATTAAAATTTCAACCGAAAAACCGAAAAAAAAGTTATTTTAACAATTTAGTTGAACTTGTACCTGAGTAGTTAAATTTTCAATTAAAAAATATTATTTGTTAACAAAATATTTCAACTTTTAATAAAAAAAAAACGAATTTTTAGCTACAAATATAAATCTTAAAAAAGAATTTTTAAACAAGAAGTTACATTTTTATTATAAAAAATTTGAAAAATGAAAAAGATATGCATTTTTAAATAAGAAATAATTTCTTCCAAAAAAAGTGAATTTTCTATCCAAAAAGACGAATTTTATTGAACCAAATGGATGCATTTTTAACAAAATAAGTGACTTCTCTAAAAAATAGTTGCATTCTTATCCAACAAGTTGCAATTGCTACTAAAACACATGAATTGTTATTAAAAAACAATTTTTTTCTAAAGTTAATCTTTCACCCAGAAACCGTTTTAGTTAATTTTTAACACCCAAATATTAATTTAAAAAAGTGACTTTTCTGCAAAATAGCCTAATTTTCGACAAAACAGAATATTTTTCAACCAAAAAGTGTGACTTCAACTAAATTGTTTAACTTTCAACCAAATAGTTGCATCTTTGTTCAAGAAAAATAAACTTTCTTCTAAAACAGATAAATTTAAAAAAAACTTTAATAAATAGTGTAATTTTCACCCAAAGAAGATTCCACTTCAATTTCCAACACCAAAATATGAATTGTAAACAATAAGTTAATTTTCTGCTAAATCGTCGAATTTTTAACCAAAAAGTCTGACTTTTTAAGAAGATTGTTAAATTTTCAACCAAATAGTTGCATTTTTGTCCAAGAAAAATGACAATTCCGCTAAAACTTGTAAACTTTTAAATGACAAAAACAGACTTCAAAAAAAGAGTTAAATTTTTACCCCAAAAGATTTGAATTGACTTTTAAACACAAAAATACGAATTTTAAACAAAAATTACCTTTTCTAGGAAATAGTTGAATTTTTAACATAACAGTTCTATTTTGATTCAAGAAGGCTGCAATATTTCTAGTAAAAAAGATGAATTTTAAAATTTTAAAAAATCAAATTTTCACCCAAAAAAGATTTAAGTTGTCTTATCATCAATAAAATATTAATTTTAATTGAAAGGTTTACGTTCTACTAAAAGAGCTGAATTTTGAACACAAAAAGACGAATTTTTAATGAAACAGTTGAATTTACAACGAAAAATGATGTTTTTTAAACAAAATTTAAAAAAAAGATAATATTCGAAGAAAATTCCAGATAGCGTCTTTCACTTGATTCCTTTTAACTTTAATTGGCGCGTAGCAGGCTATAATAAATAATAATCGTCTGGTACCTACTTTCATTCGAGCCCGCAGCAATCCAGGAGATACAAAATCATGATCTCTGAGATGCTGTCTTGCTCAATCATTTATAATTAGAGGGAAGCCTTTATACCTACGAAGGGTTAAATATTTAAAATCTATTCCATATGGCGTCTTTTACTTGATTCCTTTTAACTTTAATTGGCGCGTAGCAGGCTGTGATAAATGATAATCGTCTGATACGTACTTTCATTCGAGCCCACATCAATCCGGGAGATGCAAAATCATGATCTTTGAGATGCTGTCTTGCTCAATCATTTATAATTAGAGGGAACCCTTCATACCTGCGAAGGTTTGAATATTTGAAATCTATTCCAGATGGCGTATTTTACTTTATTCCTTTTAACTTTAATTGGCGCGTAGCAGGCTATGATAAATAAGAATCGTCTAATACCTACTTTCATTCGAGCCCACAGCAATCCGGGAGATGCAAAATCATGATCTCTGAGATGCTGTCTTGCTCAATCATTTATAATTAGATGGAACCCTTCACTACCACGTGATTCCTTAGTTCGAGTAAATTCTCTAACTCCTTCTTTTTCATCGTTCTAATGCTGCATCCCTTTTTCTAAGTTTCAGGTGCACCGAAAATATCTAGTTTTTTTGAGGGAATAACTTCTAGCAATTCTCTTTTCTTAAGACCATACTCCCCTCCAGTATTGCAAACGCTCGGTCCAAAGTTTAAATAAATTCTGAGGCTAATCTACTGTTTTTAATATTTATTGTGTAGTCCATTTATAACGTCAGTCCCACCAAACGATTGGTTTGTGTTGTGTACTGAGAAGAGCACCAGCCTTCAGCAGATTAGTAATAAATAAGAAAATGTGTATATCTTTCCAGTGTTTCAGAAAAATTCTCCAAATTTTATCTTTTTATCAATGTCGTAAAAATTTTATAAATTTCACAATTTATACAAATTTAGAGAAAGTTTTATGAAGTACGTGACTTTCTATTACCTTTCATGGAATCTTATTCCCATCTCTCCAGTATCTTAAAAGGAAAGCACTCAACTGGCAATCAAAAGTTGTGTGGTTCAATTCCCAGCAGAGCGAAAGGAGATATTTGCCAGAAAAAATTTAATTTACAGAATTTTTAATTCATAGGTTTATTTAATCTGAAAAGACGTTAAAGAATTTTTCTGTTGTTAATTTAAATTGTATTATTACCTAACACCTAGAGCAATAGTGCGTGTGTTTCGGAAAAGGGATATTTCTTCCGATCTGTCTAGTAGCTTAAAGGAAAAGCACCTGACGGCAATCGAAAGTTCTGCGGTTCGATTCCCAGCGGAGGAAAAGGAAATCTTTTTTCAGAAAAAATTTAATTTAAAACAGCTTTAATTCATAACTTTATTTTGTTTTAAAAGAGGCTTAAGGATTTTTATGTTATTAATTTGAATTGTGTTCTTATCTATCACCTGGCACAATAATGCGTGTATTTCTAAAAACGGATTCTTCTACTGATTTCTTTAGTAGCTTAAAGTGGAAGCATTTGACAGGCAATTGCAAATTCTGTGGTTCGATTCCCAGCGGAGCGAAAGAAGAAAAACTTTTTTCGTACACTATTTAATTTAAAAATCTTTGATACATATCTCCATCTAGTGTGAAAAGACGATAAATAAATTTTTCGTTATCAATTTGAGTTGTACTAATACCTAACGGCTGGAACAATAATGCGTGTTTTTCTGAAAAAAGATTTTTCTTCCGATCTCTCTAGTAGCTTAAACGGAAACCACTAGACCGGCAATAGAAAGTTATGTGGTTCAATTCCCAGCGGAGCGAAAGGCGAAGACCATTTTTCATAAAATATTCGATTGAAAAATATGTCATACATAGCTCCAGCTAGTCTGAAAAGACGTTAAAAAAATTTTTCGTTTTCAATTCGAGTTGTATTAATACCTAACGGTTGGTACAATAATGTTTGTAATTCTAAAAAAGAATTCTTCTTCCGATCTCTCTAGTAGCCTAAAGGGAAAGCACCCGACCGTCAATCGGAAGTTCTGTGGTTCAGTTCCCAGCGGAGCGAAAGGAGAATAACTTTTTTTTATAAAATATTTATTTAAAAATATTTGATGCATAGCTCTATCTAGTCTGAAAAGACATTAAAGACATTTTCTGATAATAATTCGACTTGTATTGACACTTAAGACCTGGTACAACGATGCGTGTATTTATGAAAAAATCTTTCGATGTCTCTAGTAGCTTAAACGGAAATCACCCGACCGGCAATCAGAAGTTCTGTGGTCCCATTCCCAGTGGAGCCAAAGGAGAAGATCTTTTTTTATGAAAAAGGTAATTAAAAAAGTTTTAATTCACAGCTCCATCTAGTCTGAAAAGACATTAAAGACATTTTCTGCTAATAATTTGACTTGTATTAACACCCGACTTGTATAAGCACCCGACTGGCAATAGAAAGTTTTGTGGTTCAGTTTTCAGCGGAGCAAAAGCAGAAGATCTTTTTTCAAAAAAAGTTTAATTTAAAAAAGTTTTAATTCATAGCTTAATTTGGTCTGAATCTAATCCTTTTTTGGACCAGCCTACTGTTCAGCACAGAATCCACCATACATTCATAAAAATTTTTATAGCTTAAATAAAAGAGTGCTTATTAAAAAATTCAGTATTTTTTAATTATTTTACATAACTGTAAATATCACATTCAGTTTTATTAAAATTTTCAGTTTTAATTAAATTCATAAAATTTTTAAGATTCTTTTTGGACATTTAAATAATTTATTACATATTAAATATTCAATAAAAAAGTAACGTCAAGGTAACTAATCTCAGTGAACATCTTCTTTAAAAAGAGTTGTTGAACTCACTCAGCACAATACAGCAACACTTTTATTTTTTGAAAATTGAAAAAATTAAACCAAAAAATAGCGTTAGCTGCTTTTTTTAAAAATCATATAAGGCCCTATAAAGTTTTCTTAAAATTCAAGTACAAATTTGACGACACTATATAGTACAAACCTGGCCCTTAATTTTCTTCAAATTTCAAGATGGTAGTGAAAATTCTAATACGAGAAAGAAACAAAGTTTTAAGGAAAATAAAAAGTACAGAAAATAGGGAAATGTGAATGAATTAGCTTTATTTATCAATAATTCATTAGACTTTTTACAAAAAATGAAAAATAAACATGCTTCAAAACTTTTTCTGTAATGGTTTCCCATAAGCCCAAATCCCACCCTTCGCATTGGTTAAATATTTCGTAAGGTCTCTTTTCAAAGGAAGTTGGGTTCTCGGAGAAATTTCTAGAGAATAATTTCTCAAAATCGTAGTCATCGCCATCTTCATCATCAACATTGCGAGCCTCATTCCGACACACATTCTAGGGCCAGCCCCAAACGGCAGAAACGCAAATTTGTGCAGATCATTCTTCCTCTCTTCACTGAATCTATCCGGATCAAATTTTTCAGGATCAGGCCAATATTTAGGATCCTTATGAAGCCCATGAGCAGAAATTGCAATAACATGTCCAGGCTTAACTAGACAAGAGAGACCATCATACCCCACCAGTTGAGTTTCAGAAGTGCAGATCTTTCTAAAAGTACCAGTGTCCGGAAAAAACCTTATCGATTCGTTTATAACTTGTTCCAAATAATTCAAATCCTTACAGGCATCAATTGTCAATTCACCATTCCACTTCATCAAAACCGACTTAATTTCATCTCTTGCCTTTTCTTGTATTTCGGGACGAAGAGCAAGTTGATATCCCAAAAAACTCAATGTGTTTCCCACACTCTCATAAACATCTATCATGAATGATAAAAAATGAACTGTCAAATTTGTTTCTTGGTCAATCCCGTCTTTCTCAGCTTCCATCATAATGTGCATAAAATCATTTCGAGTGTTGGTGTCTTTTCCTTTAGAGTTGATAACATCCCTCACAAGTTTGCGGAGAAATACTTCCATTTCTTTTGACACTACCCCCACCTTCATCAGTTTTGCAAGAAGAGGAAAAAAGAAGAGTATCACTTGGGAAAAGTTACCCCTAAGAGCAGAGTCCCCAAAAACGGATGTGACGATTTTTCCAAAGGTCATCGACTTCTCATCAAAACAGTAACCTTCAATCCCTAGACCCACTGACATGACGAGTTCACTTGTATATTTTGTAAATAGCTCATTCAACTCAAATTCCACGTGATCATTTTTTGATAAACTTTTGTCCAGGTATTTTTTGAACTTCAAGGATACTTCCCGGATGAGGGAAAACATTGCCTGCAATTTCCTCGGAGAGAAACCATTTGTCAAAGCAATTCTGTTTTCCTTCCATGTTTCAATCCCGGAATAAAAAGGATTCTTGATGAAGAGTGGATCTAGTTCTTGGTGAAGATTAATCGCGTTATTTCTGAAGGAATTGAAATCGGTGAGCATCACTTTTTTCACGAGATCTGCATCACGAATCACGAGAATTGGTGTTGTTATTTGGTAGATCCCGAGCATGCTGTGATTGGGTGTATTTTTGTACAATCTTTCACACAAGGCACTGAAACTTTCTTGCATTGAAAAAACTCTCCACATGTTGCCAATTAAGGGCAGACATCTTTCAGGAGTGGGAATCCCTTGACTTTGCCAGTAATTATAAGTGTATTTTAGGTAGTAATGCAAAAGTAGGAAAGTCAGGAACACTAAACTAAAGTAGAGGAGCATTTTTGATCTCTAGAGTTTGATAAACACTAATTGCGAAGGCTAATGCTAGACGCCTTTGAAGAGACTAAGAAACTATTTTCTACAAAATTGATAAGCTTTTTTTATTTAATATATTCACCTCAGATCTTTCTGCCATTTTTTTATTGACGTCTGATGATAAGAGTTTGAAGGTTTAAAAAATGGATAAGGAACATTGAAGCTATCAATACGATACATTGAGTTTCAGAGTACTTGCTTCAAGTGTTTTCCTCTTGATCTTAAACAATATAGTCATTCTAGGAAGTCAACTATTTATTATTTTTATATCTCCAGGTGGTATACATTATTTTTAATACTAAATAAAATTTTCAAGGTACTTTTTTTTATTTTTCAAAAGTTTTGAAGAAGCTAAATGCAGGACATTCTTTTGATATTTAAGATGTATGACTTTGATCTTATCCTAAGAGGCTTTAGAAAATTTAACGAAAGTTTTAAGTCATAATATCTCGAAACAGAATCTAGAAAATTAACAAAAATATATTATTTTTATTTCACAGGATTTTATGAATTTAGGGAAACAATCGATACAGTGTTAAAGACACTTAGGATTAGAAGCTTCTAGAAAATTTAAAACATTTTATACATTTTTTAAATGATTGAAAAGCTTTACAATTCTGTTTATGACATCTTCAGTAAATCCACATTTTGTTTAAATTTATTTAAATCTGCTCAAATTTCAAATAATGGTTTATTCTTTTCAACAGTTTTAAGCTTCTTAAATATGTTTTAACTTGAGTCCAATTTTTCCTGAACATTTAAAAATATTCTGCAAAATTGAAAAAATTGCTTTCGAATCTTCCAGACTTTTTTCGTTAATATCGGAAATGTTTGGAAATATTGGAAAATCTTTTTAAATATTCTTTTGAAATCAATTATTAAACATAAAAAATTCTTGAAACTTTTCAATGTATTTTAAAACTTTAAAATTTGACTTAGAAATCTTGAAGAATTTATAAAGTATTTGATAACAAATTTTTTCAATTTTATTTTATATTTTTAGAAAAATATTCCGTTGCACCCTTTAACTTATATTTTCTGGCTAAAAATCTCATTTTTCTTAGAAAAACTATATTTTATGGTTTAAAATTCAAATTTCTTGTATTTTTGTAGACAAATCCTCCTTTTAGGTTGAAAAATCAAATTTTTTATTAAAAAATTCAATTAATTGGTTTAAAATGATTTTTTGTATCCCTATTCATTAAATTGAGTACTTTTTCTTTCTTGACTTAAAAAACCTTTTTTGTTTGGAAATTCAATTCTTTTGAAACCAATTTATTTTTGTTTGAAGAAAATCTCATTGGACGAACATTGAACTATTTTGTTGAAAAGTATTACTTTTTTGATAAAAAATTTAATTTTTCAACTGAAAATATAGATATCTTATTCTTGCTTAAATATTCCGTTATTCGGTTGGAGATTAAAATTTTTTTAGTTAAAAATTCATATCTTTGGGTTGAAACTTTAAAGTTAAAAAAAAACTTTAAAGAATTTTCCTCTTTTTGGTTTGCAAATTCATCAGTTCAGTTGTTTTTTTTCTTTTTTCACTGCATCTTTCTTGTTTTAAAATTTAACTCCTTTCTTTTTCTGGTAGAAGATAATCTCCCTTTTTTAAAATTAAACTATTTGGTTGGAAATTAACTTTTTTTGTAAGAACTGAACTCTATGACCTAAAAATGTTACTATTCTACATATTTTTGGTTGCTATGAATTTGTTTTCCGGTTAAAAATGCAATTATTTGGTTTAAACATCATGTATTTTTTTAAAGTTGGGCTTTTTTGTTTGATAATTAATCTTCTTTGCTAAAAATTTCGTTCTTTGATTGAAGATTTATAATTTTAGTTGAAAATTGATATGTTTGGTTGAAAATTTAACTTGAAGAAGAGAAAAATTAAAATTTTCGAATCTGAAAAATCTTAATTTTTCAACAAAGAAAATCAAAACCCTAAAAATTATTTCAAGTCGAAAGAATTTTAACCAAACAAATTAAAAATTCAGGCAATCCAAGATCAAAATGTACCTCAACAATATATTTTTCACTTTTGAAAATATTGGAAGTTAATAAGCAGAACGTTTTAGAAAGAACTATTATAGAAGTGGGTTAATATTTCCTTTAAAGAATACTTAAAAATAAAATCCTTTGTTCTTGGAGCTAATTTAATAATTTTATTGAAATTAGTAGACTAGAAATTGAGTTTCAAACATTCCTTTTACCATTGCAAATATTTTTAATATTTTGCATAATTATTTTTTAATAATGATCGCGATCTAAATCTGAATCTAAATTCCGTCAATATTTATTATTAATTATTGTAAATAAATTAAATTAAATTTTATTTGCACGTAGAATTACTCTCATAGCATCTGGATTTTTAATGTGTCAGCATTATTTTTTCGAATTATATAGGAAGCTAGCTAATCTACAATGTTTGAAGTAAAAGGAAAAACTTAACTGATATAATTTTGATTTTCTTTAATATTTTCCATATACTTCAATATTGCAACAATTTGTTAAAAAATGGTTAACACATAGTTTTAACACATTGATTTTGCGCATCTGGCGCCAGATTCGTACTCAGCGGACAAAAAATCTATTGAAAGCATATGCATCTTGCAAAAACTTTAACATTTCAACAATTTGTTAAAAAATGGTTAAAAAAATTGTTTAAACACATTGATTCTGCAAATTTGACGCCAGATTCGTGTTCGGCGGATCCAAAAACTATGAGAAGCATATGCATCTTGTGAACAGTAGCATTCTTCAGAATAATTTGTTTATACAAATAGTTTAAACAAATTAATTTTGCAATTTGGACGCCAGATTTCTAATAAGTGACCGGAGAAACCATGAAAAAATATATAGGTTGTTTGGGTAATAGTAAAATTCATTGCCTCTGTAGGTTTGTTGGTCTATTTAATGAATAGATTGCGGCCTACAGCCGCAAGTTATGGGCAGGTAAGATAAGTTACACATCTGTAACAACTATTTATATATTTTTATTTAAATAAACAAAAGTACATTGCTCGTACTATGCGCGGTTACGCATAGACTGAAATTCTGCTCGGAAGGCTGGAGCCTGGAGGCAGTGTCTCTAGAACGTGGGATTTTTCGGCCCCCACCACTCTTCCGCATGAGACCGAGCTGGCCCGACATCACCAAGGACGATCTAGCTACTCCTCAAATTTATATTAATTTTTAATATCCCGAATTACTTTACGTTTAGAATCATTAGGCCTCGTGTCATAGACATATAAAGGATAGACCGACAGTCTCTTTGATCCGCCGACGCTCCTGTTTAGAGAGAGAGAGAACGATT
>JAAAKG020143127.1:0-10625 GCA_010014905.2 Druon quercuslanigerum
ACTAAAGACCAGTCATCTACTTTTTTTCTGACTGCAAATTCTGCACGATTTTCCTGCAAGTTCAATTTGACCTTCATTGGACCTTCTACAGGTGACCTTGACCTTAGACCTTAATGCATATCTGAACGTAGAATTTTCCGTTCTTTCAACTGCCGTTGTCAAAAATAGGGGTTCCCATTTAAAAAAACAAAATTGACCTTCAAATAACGTTGACAGCAAGGTCGAAGGTCAAATCCAAGGTCACCAATTAATTCCCCGGAAAAAATTACTAAAGACTTCATGTTAATTTTAATTTTCTATTTTAAATTGTCTAAAATTTTCTCGGGTTTCCATACTTTTTCCTCACCCTATTACAAGCGTAGCAATATTTTGTGTCAAACAAGTAACTAAAATTTTTCGCGTATAAAATTGTAATTTCAATTGTTATTAACAAGTTAAAATTACTAAATACACAGTTTTATAAATTTTTTGTTACTAAAGTCACATTTCAGCAGGAAAGTTACCTGCTTTTACCGAGAAGTTGATTATGAAATTTGGCACCCGATGTTATTATGTCATTTCATAAACAAATTATATAAACAAATGCAGAGTTTTTATTTATCAGTTAAGTATTTTTATTGTTGAAATGAACGTTACAAACAATAATCTATAATATTGTGCATTTGTTATTAAAAGTTGTTACTAAAAAGGTGTGAAAGATTTGTTCTCCCTTGTTTTTTTCTATTACCCCACTGTTATCGGTACCCTTACGGCAAGATAAAATAATTTAACTAATAATTTAACTAATGGTGAAGTAAGTAAATGTGTCAACATAATATACAAATTTTTTTTAATTGCTTGAAAAAGGGGAAATTATTTGAACAGTTACGGATAGCTTGCAAAAATACCGTAATACCAAAATCCAGTCGAGTTTGTTACATGTAAGAAATCAAAAATTGTTTCAACAATCAAACTATTTTTCACTGTGAATCGAGCTGAATTTTAAAACTGTTTCATAGAAACACTAGCCGGATATGTTATTGATGAAATATTGAAGCTACTTTGAAATACAAAGGATATAATTAGATGTGCGAAAATTTGCATTATCACATCGCTAAATATTACATATTATTTTCACATTTTTCAGGTGAAAAAGTTGTGAAGATGATAGCGTCTTCCATGAGGCTTCATTTGCTTGACTATAAAACTCCACGTAATTAAACGACGAGAACCTACTGGGGCTTCCTGGACTTCTTCTCGGGTCATTAGCGTAACCTCGCCACTTCTAGTGTTTATTTTTGCCCGTCTTTTAATGCGCTTCTGAGGTGTATATATTCCAGCAAGGACATTGTGTTTTTGCAATATTGCAAAGGCCACGCCATCGGATGTTGATAATACAATTTTCTCTTCGGTTGGCATAGGTGCATAAAGATTATTTCCTACTAAAATTTCAATTGGTTTATTAGCGGGAAAATTGTATCTTCGAAATTCAAATATCCGGGACGCATTCGCAGTGGGAATAAGTCGAATATTTTCCATTTCTTCTATTCCACATTCGTTTCCGTCAGATGTAGGAAGGCATATACGAGAAGCTGTGGGCCTGCTCGCAGACCTGGATCTCGCACGAGGATGACACTCAACAGTAGTAAGAGACCTTTCTGGCGAATGATGAATTTCAGAAGAAGAAGAAGAAGAAGGTCCTCCACGAGATACGTCAGTAGTAAGATCAGGGAAAAGATCAAACTGTGTACATAACTCTGCAACAGGAGGGAGAGAGAATTTTTTTATTACTTTAATATTTCATCAACCGCCATGTAGAAATCGATCCACTTGTACCTACTTTGATTATGGCTGTTTGTCAGATTGCCGCTAAAACAAAAGTAAAATAAATTGCAGTCTAGGTAATTTAACAAACTTTAATGGTATTTATTTGAACCTGATTTCACGTTGTCACATCTTATGGCATAACTGATTCTGCTTCTTTATAATTATTAATATCGTGAAAATTTGATGCGCTCGATAAAGACTACTTCGCGGACAGCTAGCTTTTTCTGGCGAAGTCTTAGGTTCATGTAGTGATTTTGAAGGTAGCAAACTCGCCTAGTAACGTCTAGTCAAGATCTTTTCAGGTATTTTTTCAGTCCTCCATTCTTAGTGAGCCGAAAAACTATGTAAATGCAGTTAAGCTCCAATTGTATATCTTAGCCTGGCTTTAGTTTGGTTCTAATTAGAATAAAAGAACCAAAGAGTTCTTGTCAGAAACGGCTTGAGTCACCGTCAGTGCGAATCATTCTGCTAAAATATTTTAAATTATTACAAGAAAAATCCTAATTATGCCCCGGCCGTTCTATAGGGCGAGATGACATACTGCATATTGACAATTTCCAGAGGTCGCAGTTCAGGGCTGTTGAATCATGAATCTTGAGCGACAGCTGAACTAACACAAGATTATCTTCATACATAGTTGTATGAAAAGTCCAATGAGAGTTTTTGTTTGTTCTCCCCCTTCTCTAATTTGTTTTGTATCCGTTCTCTTAATTTTAATGATTTTCTCTGCAGCTTTAACTACATTACGCATTGTTCTATCCAGGAACGGCAAGCAGCTTATTATTTTTAACCTATATTTAAAATGAAAGTTGGCTTCTCATTGCAGACTCCAGGAAACAAACCAGTTCCTTAGAAGATGAAGGTTTGTTCACTTTGAAATTATATTTCAATACCGAATTAAGTTTAGAGCAGAATTTGAAATGTCTCATTGCAATTTTCATATCTATTTACTGATAGAGGAGATTTCCAAGTACCACCGCAGTTGTCTGTGGTCGAGGGGAGGTGATACCTCTACTTGGCGTGTCCCCGGGTGGCAGATAGGGAAATCCTTGCTGGAAACAGAGGGTGGGACTGAAATAAAATAGGCCCTGCGAACCAAGCACACATTATCGTTGTCGCCTGCGGCCTACTGGGAGTGCTTTGAACCGGTTTCGGGGATGAAACTGCAGTAAGCTTTCTCTGCCGAGGTGCAAGTTGCGGTTGATCATCAGGAATCCAGCCTCCTCGGGCCCTGATCAGAACGTGCGTGGTGATTGTAGATGTCGGTATCTACAGTGCTGCGTGCAGGCGAGACCAATCCGTCCTTTTATTCCGGGGCCGGTTAGACGAACGCTGGACCCCAGGAAACTGGGGTAGAACTGCAGTCCGAGGGTATGCTTGTTCCCAGTTTTTTGGGCCTGCCCCTCCACGCAAGGTATGGATCAAATAACTACCTAAACGATCATGGATTGTAATTGATGGCCAAACAAAAAAGAAATATTAGTTCTTACTAGAAAAAGAGAGCCTTTCCAGATCCCTTTGGTACCATATCATCGATACCGCGAGGGCTTCGAAATATCTTGGCCACCTGGTGGACCAAAAGGTCACGTTTTGGCTACAAATGTGTAGGGCGGCAGGCAAAGCGGAAACCCTGTTGGCTATGCTGTCTAGACTGATGCTTACCGTCGCAGGATCAAGGATTATACTATTGTATTTAGTTATGGAATTAACGACGATTGCAAAGGTAAAAGCCACAGTACAAGCGACCCTTATTTTCTTCAACTAGAGGAAAAACTGATTATTATTGTTTTAATAAATACTTCTCTTACCAGTGTGACAAAAATTAATATTCTCTTGCTTTATCACAGATGCAATAATGTGCCCCATAGTCGTTATCTTAAAAATTCTACACGTCAAGCTTACTATCCTGAGATATTTACATTTTTTTAAAATCAGTTTCCAGAATAAAGGCTTCATTACTAAATTCGTTGAAGAGTTAAAAGATAAAATTTTATAAAGGACCTGGCACAAATCTCTGGAAAATATAGTCCCCGTCAAATTGGTTGAAACTGTAGTATAATGTAGTTTATAATATCCTGATCGAATAAAGTCTTTAGACACTGAGTGCAAAAAACGCCAGGATTCGAGATAGGAGGGGTCAAATGTCACTTTTCATCGACGCGAAAGGAGTTTCACGGACCCTCGAAGACTGTTTGGCACCATGCTCAGAAATCATGCCGAATTCTCTCTCCCTTTGATTTTTTGTAGTTTAGGATCCCCCCAATAATAATAACCATGTCTTAATGTCGAGAAAAGGATACTTTTTCGTGCGTCTTGTACCAAAGTTAAAGTTGCATGCACGCTAGGGGAGTTCGACGGGCCCTATAGGACTGTTTGACACCACGCTCAGGGATCATACCGAACGTGCTGTCTCTTTGATCTTTTTAGTTAGGAGCCTCCTGATTGATAATATTTACGTCGTGCCTAAATCTCTGACAATCCAATTAAGGAAAGAAATCCAGGTAATCGAGACAATATGAACACGATATCAGTGCACGATCCTGCCAATTAAGACAATATCGAAGTATTATCCAGCCAGTTAAGACAAGATTAAAGAATGATCAGGTTAATATTAGCAAAATTCTGGTTTTTTTCAGCCAGTTAAGTCAAGATTATGATGCGATCCAGCCAATGATGATGTATGGTTTGATATTGGATGACACTCTGGTCAGTAAAGACAACAATGAGAATTAGCCTGCTCAAACAAGACGAGTTTTGGTATAGCATTCTACTGTTCCCTTTGACCCAAATCTGCAATATTATTAATCATAGATCTGCTTGTATACGTTACGGCTGGCTAGTGGCTCGCGTGTCCTAAACACCATAATATGCTTGCTACATGTGCACAAGATTCGACTGTCCCAGTTTTGGTCCCAGTTTTGCAAGCACCGTCATACCCAAATATTTGTTCAATGTTTTGTGCTTCATGCAGATGTAGCTCTTGATCATCGGCTGCTTGAACCAAGTTATCTTCTACATAGGATATCCAGATCTGATTTTTCGTTGTGCGTCTGAAACAAGAATACTATCGCACTCTTATTAAACCCGGTTCATCGACAAGTTCGTCGAACTCCAAATCTTCCATTCGCTCCCTGTTAAATTTGACTTGGATGTAAGCTCCTGCTAGATTCAGCTGATAGATTCCTACCGTCAGTTCCATCAGATAATTCATATCCAGCCTAGGGAAATGAGGTACTTGGTGTTCATTTAGATGAATCCATCTGAAATTCCTGGTATGCAGGTTGTGAATTATAACTATGGCCTGGACGACGTTGGGTTTACATGATTATTGAAAAATTGTTTCGGCTAAGTCTACGGTCGCTTCAGCCATCTGTATTCAAGGAAGATACTTTTTGAGAATCGCCCCAGTAGCACAGAAAAATCACTGATGTTAATCACATGAATCATGTTCATGAGATTTCCGAAGAACATAAAAAGAGATTTTATGTGGCCATTTCGTGCCTCGACGATCCACCACATCTTAGTGATAAACCTTAAGTCATTTGCTTGTTTTGTATGAAACTGCCTTTGTCCAAAAACTCACGGAGGTGGCATTTTATGGTTAATACCAAGATTTTCGAGAAGCGGTAAGGCATCACGATAACCACGGTTCACAATGATAGTGTCATCGTTTTCGAACCATTATCGCAGCCCATGTTGTTGGGAACAAAACTTTTTAGCTGAGATCTTCTCACAATAGAAGTAATGAGACTCACATTTTGCCTACTATCGGATCCAAAAATAACTTTTAAAGAGTCGTGAATTAGCCCTTGGCTAAACTTACACAAAAACATCATCAAATCTTTTTTGCTAATACGGTGACATACTCATCGATCTTTTAAAGCATCACGTACATCATCGCGACGTGTATATAAATCTCTGAATTGCTTGCGTCTTATGGGATCGATTGAATTAAACTCTTCCTCCGAAAACGTTTCTTCATTATTAGAATCAGGCTCATCAATGTTCGATAATTCACGTACGCCTTCCAAAAAATATTGCAACTGGATAGCAGACAAGCGATAAGGCCTATTGCAAAATTCTAAACCTTGCAGTAGGACGTTCAGTATAAAGCCACATTCATCCAAATGTTCAGGGCAAGAACGATTTGATTCCGGTACGTAAATATTTTTTTTAGAAAAACATTAAACCTATATTTTACTGACAACTTGGTCACATCTTGCATTCTGTTACAAAATATACAAGAACTATTTCTTCTTTTTTTTGAAACATTTAGTGTCAGGCAATTAGGATCAAGTGCTAAATCATGCATCTACGTATTAATGCTTCGATTGCAGTTTAGGCATATCCTCGTATTTTCATCAATATCTTGAGGAGCTATTTCATTATTAGCACGACGATAAATTGTGATTTGTTGCTTTTGCTGATTTTCGGCATTAGATATGTGTACCAACGCTTGTGGCTGTCAGGCGATTGCACATATGTAGCTTCTTCAGCATTCCTATCTATCAATTTATGAATCTTCAGTTCTTGATATTATCGATCAGGGGACCCTAAAATATAAAATATCAGCTACATGAAAAGCGACATACGATGCAACACCGATGGAAAAGTATCATTTTCTCGACCTTTAGATATGGATATTATTGTTCTTCGGCGGGTCCCATTCTACAAAATATTAAAGGGACAGAGAGCTCGGAATAATCCTTGAGCGTGTGCCAGACAGTTCTTGAGGGTCCGTGGAACTCCTCTCGCTTACATGAAAAATCACATTTGTCCCCTCTTATCTCGAAACCTGGCGTTTTTTGGACCCAGTGTTAAAAGACTTTTTTTCATCAGGATATTGTAAACTGCATGCCGATAATAATTATCTAACAATATCTACATTTTCATCATTTATGATTAAGGAAAGAATTAGAATCGTTAAAAAATTTTCTTCTAGTGTCGAAGAATCTTTACGTTATAAAACCAGTAGTAAGGTAGAAAAAAAAATGTTGGCGAATGCCTCTGTCGCTCTGTATAATTGTATGTCTGTAAAAAAGATAATTTTTGAAAATCTGAACTGCTCGAGTCGGGATTAAAAACGCTTCTTCAGTGAAAATGCTATCCAGAAATAAAGAAATTCAATTTTGAGTCATACGACGCGACTCCTTTCTTTCTTTTCTAGTTGTTTTCAGTTGCGAAACCTCTGTTTACACATCTTTACGTGCTATAAATTTGAAAAAAGGCAAAATAATTTGTTAATCGTCAGAAATAAAGTGAATGTCGCATATCATCATGCTAACAGTCTATCCAAGAAGAATATTGATACTTGTTAATTAT
The DNA here is from genome assembly GCA_010014905.2 of Druon quercuslanigerum. Classification (NCBI taxonomy): domain Eukaryota; kingdom Metazoa; phylum Arthropoda; class Insecta; order Hymenoptera; family Cynipidae; genus Druon; species Druon quercuslanigerum. Next base: position 7,129 of record JAAAKG020143127.1, read on the forward strand.
ATTTATTCAAGAAATTTTAAAATCACCTGCTAGTTTATTAGAACGGAGTTATTTTTGATTAAATAATGAAAAAGTTTTGATTTTATAAAATGAAACTACTTTTTCAAAAAACTCATGTATGGATAAAGTATTCTTCTGAGATATTTGCATTTCATATGTCAGTTTCCAGGAAACACATTATTTGCTTAATTTATTTAAACTTATTTCTCAATTTAGATGTGTAATCTTTCACGTTTCAGGATCAAAAGTTATCTTACGAACTCATATGCTAGGGGTAAGGACAAATAAATATGAATATGAGCATAACCCTTTAAAGGCCAATGTTTCAGCTGAGCAAGATTCACTATTTTTGGTTTTCCTCATTTTCAGGTAATGAGCTTAGAATTCCGCAAAATCGATGCTTGAGTTAGTTCAAAGTGGAATATTCCACATCTCCTAAGGTGTTTCTAAGTGATCGCACACTCAATAGAATCCGCGAAAATGACAAAAGTTAAAAATTTTTTATTTCAGAAATCTATCAAAAAACGACACTACATTTGCGGATATCTCAAGAATAATTGTTACATTATGAATGCATATTTAACTATTATATTTACCAATGGAATTAAGGTTGATAGCCAAAGTGAAGGCCAGAGTATCAATGACCCTCATTTCTTACAAGAAGAAGAAGGACTAATCTCTGCCTTAATAAAGAGTTTTATCAAGAGTCTGACACGAGAATATTCCGGTCCTTTATCGCAGATAAAGTAATATGTTTTACAATCGTTATCTCACAAAATTTAGGCATAAATCTTTTTTTGATAAATATTCACTTTCCATTCGAATTAGTTTTGAACGAATATCACGTTTAAGGTCATCTATGATTTGTAGTACTTATCGCGCTAGTCGTATAGATCATTTGCGATGTTTGTATTCATTAGCATCACTTATGATTGAAGAAATGATTAGGTCTACAAATTAATTCGGTACAATATAGTAGGTGGCAGCTCTGCGAACTTCACGTAAAAAATTATTAGTCAATAACATGACGTCCGACAAGGAACATTTGAGACACTGAGTTTTCTTTGCATTCCCATTGAAAAAAACACAGATAAGGCGACCGAAATTATTTTCTTATCCTCAGGAGAAGATACGGTGATACGTAAAACGTGTAATAAGTGACTTTAGAGATTTAACATTGATGATGTTTCAATTGGAATTCAAAAAGCATGCAGTGTATCTAATGCTCCTTGTCGGATGACATTGTCTTTTCTAATGATTGATTTCAAGGTCAGGTCCGCAGAACCGCCACTTATTATATTGTACGTTAAAGTTTGAAGAGTTACAAGAGTTACAAGACATCAAAATAAAGGCCCCAAATTAATTAGTACACCTTATATTAGATTTGTGAAAAATTTCAAATCTTTAGTCTTTCAAAGGACTCTCATGTTTTGAAACCTCTTAAAACCAAACAAGGAGTTTTCGAGATGGTGCACTATATGCAATTTTGTTAAATTTTTCAAAGAAATCGTAGAACTTTGACAGGAATAACCTAGAGAGATAATTTTTTGATTATACTAAAGATACATTTTTAGCGAATGTAGGGAAAATATAGAGTGTAAAAAATTAATTTTTAGCTTAAAAATCTGTGTTGAGTTCATCAATTTTTTTTTATTTATTAGTTAGTGGAAAGCTTCTAATGTGTCCCCTAAGGGTTTCCAGAGGTACCGGCTCAGGGATCGAACCCCGTACCTCTGAGGTGAAGTCCGAGCGTCTAACCAACTGAGCCACCGAGGCTCTTTAATTTTTTTTTTTCCGTTATCGAATACCACGGGCATGAAAATTATTTTAGAACTTCAGAATTCTGAGAGAAATGCGATTATATCTATTATTTTACTCCTTGAAGGCGGGGATCAAACCCTAGAGAGTACCGCGTCGGATGAAAACGCTTGTATTTGTTCACGCTTGAATGCTCACGGCGCGGCGTCAATTTTCGAAAGGGTTATATTCAAAGGGTTATTTTCAAAGTTATATCCGAGTTTGACTGTAATTGGTCGACTGCTGTTCCGGAGATATCAATCAGTTTCTTCATTAATATGAGTCAGATTTTTCCCAGAGCTCGCTCGAGAAAAGAAGAAATTTGAGACCATTTATCGGTCTTTATATTGATTAATTTAAACAACTTTTGAATATTGTTTTATCCCGAAATAAATTTTTCACCTACATGAGTGAGTTGCACTGGTATTAGCTAACACTCTGAATTTATAATCTTTAAAATCTATCATAAGGTGATTTAAACTATACCAACAATCACGAAAAAATGGCCTACTTTCTCGCAATTGTAGCACGTAATTGGTTCTCTCTATCTGTAATTGCAATTTCGGTTTCCCAAATTTGGATCCGTGAAATCCTGTGCACTTGGATTTATTTCACCTTTTTTATTATTCCAACTATTTTAATAATTTAACTGTTTTGTATTTTGATTTTGCCTTTTGATTTCTTTTCTGTCTTTTGATTTAATGTTATTCTCTTCAGTGTTATATGAAAGCGCTGGTATTTGCCTATTATTATTTTGAAATCTTGGATTAACAAATTTTGCATTTTCATTTGGAAATCATGGCTTATATTGTTGCATGTTCTTCTTCGAAAACAGCATCTAAATTTTCTACAATGCCCCTTTCATTAATTTTTTATCCTCTTATAAATCTTATTAAATTATTTAAAAAATAACTTGGACTATTTTCAGTATTGTTTTTAAATTTAATAGGCCAGTTTGACATCATTTGAAAGGGAGTTCGAATCATTCCAAATGGAAAAAAAGTTTCTGGAATTTTATGAACCTTATTTTCTGTTATCTTCTCTCTTTCCCTATCGGTTTCTCTACTCCTAGCCATTAGACTTTGCTTTTCTGTTTCGTATTGAGGCGTATTTCATTTTCGTATGATTGATAGCCTTTGCACCGGTCTCGGTAATGAGTATTCCCTGCACCTCCTAATAAGTGCCTTTGCTCATTAAAATCTAATTCTGTTAGGTTGAAATGAACCGTATTTTGCACATTTCTTGACTTATTATTTTGATTGATTAAATTTTGCGTCGTATTTAAAATTCTATCCATTTGTTATTTAAATTTCTAATTACTAATTGTTTCCTTTCTAATTGTTTTGTTCTTGTTCTAACCGACTCGATTCTAATGTTTCTCGATTTTTTCTAATCTTTCAAGTTCTTTTATCTTGTTTTTATTTTCTCTATCCATTCTACTCATTCCTAATTCACTGTTTTCTAAATTCCTACTATTTTCCTCTTCTATCCTCTAATTACCTAACGTATTCTCGGTATTTGGGGACAGTATTCCCATTTCACTTTTTTGTGGGGTACAGTTTTGTCTGTTAGAGCTGGGGGTACTTTCTGTTAGTGTTTTAGTTTGTGTTGTCGTTCTGGGAATTGCACGTGTCGGTTGACTTGGTTTACCGCCCCCCCCCCCCCCCCCCCCCCCCCCCCCCCCACCCTTCCCCCCTTCC
>JAAAKG020143128.1:0-11438 GCA_010014905.2 Druon quercuslanigerum
CTGGTCTATATCAATATTATTAAAATATTGATAAATCTTATGATTGTGAAAAAAATGTCTCTATCTCCGCTGGGATCCGAAATTTAGGGTATGAGAAATTTCAGGTCATATAAAATAGATGTACCTTGAAATTTCAATAAGTTGTATAGTTTAATTTAAATTTTCATTTGTTGAGTCCTCTAACGTTTTTTACAATATTTAAAAAAAAATAACAGTGGAACCTACCTATGGCTGTGTTCGAGAATTGAATGGCAGGACTAGTACTGCTAGTAGTTCTTTGATGCGTTAGGAGACCGCATGACACCTGTAGCGAGCGAGCGATCGTTGATTGCTTATTTGCTTCTACGTGGGTGAAATCTCTAAGATGGCAGTGAATGTTGTAAATTATGAACATGTATTAGAGATGCTTTTTTTATGGAAAGTGACAGTGGTAATAGTGATATAGAGGATGGAGTTGGTGTTATAAGAAATGCTTTTACAACGGCATCAAAAATTTTCCCTTGGACCTTTGCAAAGAGTTCCTCACATCCGAACATTTGTGGATGATTTAGTCCGCTTGTGGGAGGACATGCATTTCCAAGAAAATTTTTGTTACGTATACATAAAATAGAGTAATTAATTTTGATATGTAAAATTTGTCTTTGTAAATAGACCATCATTTCGTAGTAAATAACCAACACAATTAATACATTGGGGAGGGGGGGGGGGCTCACATCGCACCCCATTTCCAATTTTAAAGCGTTTCTTGGAAACGGGATGTGATGTGATCGGACGCGCCCTCCTACTGGCTGCAAATATTGATTGATTGATTAATTGCATTGCTTATTCTGTTAATTGTAATTTATTATTTTTATTACATAAATAAACATAACCAATATTTGAAAGTTTGAAATGGCAGTCATTTTTAATCTTCTATTTCATAATAAAAAAACTGCAATCATCGGTACCAGAAAGTTAACTAATTTCTTCACTTTCGTTAGTATAATATTTCACACAGGTGCTAAAAGTGCGGAAAACGCGTTCCTCGTGTTATTAAGTGGCCCTCTCGAGCGGCATCCCGGATTTTTGCCATGCGCGTGATTATATCATTTTTCGTGAGGTGTCAGCACCGTTTGGCAGTTATTATTAATATTTTATTATTATTTATATTTATTTATTTTTATATCTATTTTTAATATTTATATATTTATTATTATTTTACTATTTATTATTAATATATTAGTTCTACAATGTGCGGTACTATATTCTGAAATTACACCAAGCTTATTGCCATCATCATGCTTCCAGTGATATTACATATGCTTTTAAATGCAGTAATTCCTTTAAAACTTACGGCACTAAGAATGACATAATTGCCATGATTGATGGCATTTGTCGTTCGAAAGCCAATTACAACACTCTAAATAATAATTTTGTCTTCGTTCGCATCTCTGCAATAATGCTCGTCGCCCTCACTACTATCACAGAAGTCCCAGTCAATTCTCGAACACAGCCTATTTTAACTGATTTTTATCTCTTATAACCTAAAGTCATTTGCATATGGCATCTTGTTTTTATTACATTAGTTTGGCATCCTACAAATAATTTAGAAACAAGCTTGTAATCATTTATCAGGTAATTTTTGCAAAAATATAAATTTATAATATTTTTTAATTTCTTGATTAATTTCATTCGATCGTAAACCTTACAAATGCTTCCAATTAAAGAATTTTTAATTGGGTATTAAAATAATTGTCCACGATTTTTGAAGGTTATATGTGAGCTCTAAAAAGCAGTAGTTGACATTCCTTCCCATATGAAGGAACATTTAATTTTTTGCCTCCAAAATTTGAACTTTATTCCAAAGATGTATTTGCCGGAAGTGCTGCTGAATTGCATCGATCGATACAAAAGAAAGATTTTTTTTACATTGAATCATCACCGCTGATAAAAAATAGATCCATTACGTTAATCCTATGCGACCAGAATGATCGAGTATGCCAGGTAAAGCCGGTTCATCGGTGTCAAAAAGAAATATGCACGTTTCAAAGTATAATCTTCTAAAGTCGTCTAAAAACATCACCAGGGATCGTTAGCGACTGCACTTACTGTGTGTCAACCGAGCTCTAAAAAGGAAAACAGCCGGAGTGGAACTAAAGATACGAGAAGTTGATTCTATTTCATGACAACCCGAGACCCCATGTAGTGAAATCGTTGAAATTAGTACCTGGAAGGTGATGATTATCGCTTGAAAGAATAATTCTTGAAATTTATTTTTTAAAGATTATTGTTTTCAAATGTTGGCCGCAACTACGTCTTAGCTCGTCCAGCCTGAGGGTGCGATTCTCGATATCTCTTCCGAGCATTTTAATCGATATCTGGCTAAACACATGATTTTGGTGGCCAACCAGCTAGTCCGAAACGTGAAATTAACTGCTCACCAAAGCGCTCTCTTAATAATTTCATTGTTTCACGTGCTGTATGACAACTCGTGCCGTCTTGTTGTAACTAAATGTTGTTGAAAACACAGGCTTCAATTTCAGGCAGCTGATTGTCCCTTATCATGGCGAGATAACGGGTGCCTTTTACGGTTACATTTGCGCCGGTCTCATTTTTGAAGAAATATGGACCATAAGGCACACCAATCGTTGTTTTCAATCGATATAATGGCAGTTCTTGAACCTCTGTGGGTTGCTCATCACCCCATATACGGCAATTTTGCTTGTTGTAGCCATGTAAACAGAAATGAGCCTCATCGAAGAACAACATTTTTGTCGAAAACACCGGCTCTTTTTTGAAATTTTCAAGAGCCCAACTACTGAAACGATGCCGCTGAGGAAGATCGGCAATGTTCAATTCTGGAACGAGCTGTATCTTGTGTGCTTTCAAGCCAATATCTTCACGTAAAATACGCCAGGTCCTGCCGCGCGACAAGCCAAGTTGCTAGCAACGGCGGCGTCTCGATTTTTCGTGGCCTTCGCGTAGACTTTCAACTCCAGCCGTTACGTTTTTTTCACTACGTACTGCACGTGCCCTATTCGGTCGGGTATCATAAAATAATGTAGACGTTATTCAGGCGTAAATCTTTCCCTGGTGAAATGTCAATCAGCACTGAAACAATAAAACATGACAGCTTGCAACGACTTGTGCGTCGTTTGTCGCAATAATCCTATTAAAAAAACCTCTTGTTGGATCACCCTGTAGATGGAGGATTAAAAATGTCGTTTATTTTGGAGGATGTTCAGTGATTTATCCTCACACCAGTATAAATGAGTAACACTTAAATTGTTCATAATAATTGATAGAAAATAGTTTATTAAATTAAATTTCTAAGCAATGTTTTGTTACGTGTTATAAACAAGAAATTCATTTAACACCTCTATCTGCCGAAGGGAACGCGCTCCTTAGATCTACAAAAAATGCGTACACTTTGGCACCATTTTTAGCTAATTCTCTATCCACCACGTGTTGCAAGACATAAATATTGTCTAGTACTCCTTTCCTCCCTAAGCCAGCCTGCCTCTCCGGCAGTATTCCTTTCCCCTCAACATCCTTCTGCAGCATATCTGCCAAAACCATCGTGTATATTTTGTACGCCGTATTCATTAGCTATCTCCTTTTTTATACAGTGGTACGATCAACCCCTTCAGCCTCTCCCTTATATCTTGTGTGCCAAACAACTGCGCTACGTTCTCTATCCCGTCCAGCCCTGCTGCCTTAGACCTTTTCAACTTTCTTATGTGCTTCTCTATTTCCTCGTCATTCAGTTCCTCTCCATATACCTACCTCTCTCTTCTAATCCCCTCATCTCACTTCCGTGTATCTGACCCCTGAAATAAATCTTTATAAATTCCATCTATTTCTCACTCCCTGTGCTCTCACTAAACTTATTGATTATCTTCCACATGTCCCCTTCTGGCTTAACACTTCACAACTCCTCTTCCAGATCTTTTTCCTTTTCCAGCTCTTTCTTCTTAGACGTCACCCTAAACTCCTTCCTCATTTCTACATACTCCCTCCTTTGCGCTGTTCCTTCCACTTCCTGTACTTCCTTTTCACCTTTCTCTTCATCATTTTTTACATTCCCTATCTCACCACGGCTTCACCATTCCTTTCTTCTTCATTTTAAATACCTTCTTTTGCACAAAACCTTTTACTGTCTCTTTCAGATCCTCTCATATCTCTTCCACCATCGCCCCCTCAAAGCTTACCTTTCCAACTGTGATAAAGAGACGATTCTATACGTGGATAATTTATTATTTTTATAATTTTGTACATAATATTGACTTAGATTTTGATTAGTTATTATACAGTCTGCAATTCGAAATTTTTTGTTTAATTGCTAAGACAATCCATTTATTAGTTGTGTACATATTAATGACTTTGGAAAGCTTCCATTAACGTACTCCCTAAACAATGGTAAAAAATTATTTTTTATCCATTCTTCGAATTTTGTATTTTATGTAAATTTGTTTTTCATTTTATCTGCATGTATTTAGAATTGATTTGTTTCAGCAATCACTATTCTTCTAAAAGTTACGACTACATACGAAAGAAATTTTTAAACAGTTTGCCTCATACGAGCACCATAAGAAAGTGATACCAATCTGTTGACGGAACACATAGTAGTTGCTCTGAAGCGATATTAACTTTAAGAAGTAAAGCGAAAAAAGCCAAAAAAAAGAATAAAGATCTTTATTTCAGTAGGACAGTGTACGCTATGGAAAGGGTGAGACAAAAAAAAATAGTTTGACTTTCATGCAAAAAAAAAAAGATTTTAATTATCCTTTCAGCACACAAATTAGAATTTTAAACAGGAAGCAATTTTTTACGAAATTCCTTTAAATTTTAACCCAAAAAGGCGGCAATTCTACAAAATCCTTCATTTTTCAACGGAATAGCTGAGTTTTTGTACATGAACGATGAATTTCTACTAAAACAGATGAATTTTTAAGTCGAACAGACCAATTTTCAAAGCAATATTGGAATTTTCAGCCAAAAATGTAGTCTGAACGCAGGTTTATAGTTCAAACATGCTCCCACCACGCATGCGCGTGCGAGAACACAGCTTCCTGCGGACAGTATGGACTGAGGTAGCTAAGCGTCCAGACGTGTTTCTCATACAAAGCCAGTTTAGAGTCATTTTCCCTCACCTTATTAGATTATTCCTACAAGAAAAAAAGATTTCAGTTGGCTTTTAAACAGCAAAATATGAATTTCAACCAAAAAGTACACTTTCTACGACAATTCTGGAATTTTCTACCTAAAAAGACAAATTTTTTACAAAACAATTGAATTTTCAACCAAACAGTTGCTCTTTCTTACTTAAACACATGCATCTTTTAATCAAAAAGTAACATTTAAAAAAAATAGTTGAATTTTCATCCAAAAAATATTTTAGTTGGCTTTTTAATACCAAAACTGAGTACTTCCCCTTACAGGCATTGAACTCACAGAGATAGTTGTTTGATTCTTGTTCGCTAGGCTCGTTTACCACTCAGCAGATATTTTTGGCGTTTAGAGTTAAATTCATATTAAGTTCATGTAGAATTACTTCGATTTATTTCTTTCATTTGCTAATTTCCAAAAATTACGTACATAAACGAAGGACCCCCCTTCCGTAACAAAATTAATCGAGCCCCCTCCCCACCCTTGCTCTCACGTAATTTAAGTTTGGTCTCCTATTCACATATTCCTTCCAAAAAAGGCGATTCGAGAAAGTTTAAAAAAAATTAGTTTTGGTTTAATAATAAGGAAAAAGGAGAATATGAATATTGTCTAAAACAAATAACTATTCACATACAATTTCCGCGACTTTTCCAAGCCTGCTTTCACACAAAAAGGAAGATATACGTGTCTTTACCTTATAATTTCTAACGTACCATTACATTTAATACAAAAAAACAAGGTTGTTTAACAGTCTTGTTAGAAAATATGACATTTTAACCGAATTTTTGATTTCAGACTTTGGCTGGAATGGGAAAACTGATGCGAGAGTGCTGGCATGGAAAACCAGCGGCCCGACTTCCAATACTCAGAGTAAAGAAGACTCTCATTAAGTTGGCAGCTAACGATTCACGCGTTCATTTGCCGCTTGACTGATTGGAGATGATTCGATTGAATTCCACTTTTCTACATGTTTACTACTAAAGTCATTCCGTTGACTTTACCTTCATCGTGATTAATTTCTCTCGTCAAATATCTATAAATTTATGAGTATCTTGCCAATAATGTGAAGTCTCATTCATGAACAGAGTAAACAAATTTAATTAGGGTGAATTCAGAAAAGTACGCTACGACCCGTATGAATCACGCTTTAAAAAGAAACATAAATTAAAGCAGTGTGTTAATTCATATAAATTTGGCAGGAAGTAATGTGATATCCATTTTTTGTCCAACCCCCCTTGAAAGCGCGCCATTGCATGCACGTGAAGCAGGTCTTCGCACATGCGTACTTCGCAGCCGGGTAATATCGTATGATGTAAATTTAAGTGCCTTTTCTTTCAACCCTTTAATCATAAAATTTTTACGAAGGAGAAAAGGGAAAAAGAAGAAAATAGTACAGAGGAAAAGAAGAAAGGAAAGTGGGAAATGTGAAAAAGGGTGAAGGGAATGGGAAAATGTTAAAAAGTGTAAGTGAAGAGGGGAATAGGGAATACGAAAAGGGCAGAGGAAAATGAGAAACCGAAAAGGGAAAAATGGAAAGAGAAAAATAGAAGGGGGAAGGGAAGAATAGGAAAAAGAACAAGGGTAAAGGGTTCGGGGAAATGGAGAAAGGGTAAAGGGAAAGAGAAATGGGAGAAAGAAAAAAGGAAAGGGGGAAACAGTAAAAGAGAAAAAAGAAAGTAAAAGGCAGAAATGGGAGAAATAGAAGGTGACAGGGAGAATAGAAAAAAGAAAAAGGATAAAGGGAACGGGAAAACCAAGAAAAGGGGAAAGAAAAATGCACGGACGGAGATTAGAAACGGGGAAGGGAAAGGGTGGAAATGGAAAGGGTATGGCTGAAAAGGGAAAAGGAAATGAGAAAGGGGAGAGAAAAATAGGAAAGGGAAAATGGTTAAAGGGAGAACTATGAGAGATACAGAGAGATTTCTCGACCTAGACGCTGTTTGGTCATCGCACCAAACTTCCATTATTTGCTTCAAATGGTTCTTTTCAAGGAGGGTAGGACAAAAAGTATAGTGTGTATCAAGGGCGTAAGGCTCTACACTTGAACTCGCAGAATCGGATAAAATGTTTTTTTTTCCTGGAGAAAATTGAGCAATATGTATTTTTCCGAGTTGCGAAAAAAGTTGTCTGCGTATTTGAATTATGCGTATTTGCATTTTGTGCTTTGTTTAAAAAAATTGTTTCTTTAAACCTCTAACTTTTTGACTAAATTGAGATATTGATCGTATTATTTCTGATTCGAATGGCGTTTATCATCTTTTTTGGAAATCCGAGGGAGAATTAAAAAAAGGTTAAAAGCACAATATTAGCCGTTTGACGTTGTAAAAATTAAATGATACTCAGGTAGGTAGCTATGACGGAAAATATTAGAAAAAATTTTTTATCAAGGTTTTATATTTTTAATTGATCACATTTGAATAAAGCGAGTTCTGCTCTAAATTGATGTATTGTTATGCACTGTACTACTAGATTTGGCCAATTTTATGCTTTTAAAGCGCCTTCTAATGCGTTAAATAGAAATAGTGTTTTTAATATATAGCAGGGCTCAACAAAAGTAAATCTTTGGCTTGCAAAGACTGACAGTGGCAGTCTAGAGACTAGATCAAACAGGCCTTAATAAATCTTGTCGTTCGACTGATTCCTAGAGCTTCACGGTCATTATACCCCCGGCGTGATTGCTAAATATTATCCTTCCCAAAAATAAAAAATAATATGATAATAAATATAAACGTTTTATTTATTAATATTCATAAATTTCACAAAATTGAAACAATATATAATAATGGAATGTTTAGGTGATAATTTTCAAATTTCTTTAATTAATATGCATGGAAATAAGTTGTAATATGACTATGTTGTCTATTACTATTTAGTGAGAATAAGTAGTTAGAAATTAACAAGAAAATAAAGTTAATAAAATTTTTTTTTTTAATGTGGCGTATCTTATTATTGATTGAATGAAATAATAAGAACATTTTTAATGGACAATTGTCAAATTCCACAACTCGAAGTAGAGTTACACTCTTTATTTACAAGTATTAAAGTTTTTAATAAAACTAACAAAAATTGATTTTCAGAAACTTCGGTGAATAATGTTTAATCTTCATTTAAAGTCTGTTAAAAATACAGGAGGAAGAAGAAAATAAAGAAAGGGATCTTGGCGGCCGTCGTTTGCTTTAGTTTTTATGAATTTTCATTCAAAATTTGCCTCTTTTTTTAAAACTTTAATTTGAGGCTTAATTTAAAGAAAAATCGATTCATTTTATAAATTAACAATGAAATTGAAATTAAAATGTATCGTAAATTAGAGTACAAAAGTTCAGACTTTCCATTGTGAACGACGGCAAGGCGTAATTTACCGTAACCGTAACCCATTTCACGATTCCTGGAAAATGAAAAAAATGACGAAAAACTTCCTGTCAGTCTTACATTTGTGTCAGTCAGCACCTCCTGAAAGTTCTAAACCCTGTCGTGAAAACGCAAGATATCTTAAAAGAGCAAAAGGTATCTTTCATAGAAATTCTTAGGCGTGCAAACTTTCATTTGCACATTTTTACGTATCCGTCGATTTTTTCGACAAAAATTAGAAAATACGATTTTACGAGGTAAAAAAATCTCTTGGCCACATAAGTTATTGAGCCCGCATAAACTCATAATATAACTTCCATAAGAAATTATAAATTCAACAAAAAATCTGTAACAAATATAAGTGTGGGTTTTTTGAGATAATCTACTTTTAATATTTTCAGAAAAAACGCCGCCACTTTGTTAATTTTTAACGCTTTTTTTATTTTTTTAATGGATTAAAGAGAGAAAATGATAAATATCTCAATTCAACAGGTATGGAGTTTTGAGACATTTTTTTTTTAAATAACCACAAAATTTAAATACGTACAACTTTTCAGCATTTTTTTCGCAAATCGTCATTCAAAAAATGCTGTAGCGTTCATTTCATAACCCAGCGAGGTGCTTATTATACAGTTCTTTTTCTTGTTCTATACAAAATTTTTTGACATAGGTTTTGACGCGGCCCTGGTTTTTCTAATCACCCTTTTTTCCACCCTCACTGTCTTAACTCCCTTTTTTCTTATTATCCCACTCCACTGCACTTTCAAGGTACCTCTACTTCCTGTGGAGGGATATTGAGCATCGCTGGTCTTGTTGGTTTAGGCCCCTGCCCCAACTTCATGCGTGCTGCAGATGGCTAAATTCTGATGCGTGCTGCTCCGTCTGTGCAGCTGAAGTATGTCTCTGTGGCAGGCACAGCATAACGATGATATTGGGCCTCTGGCTAGGTACAGCAACATAAGGGGCGATAAGAAAAGCGATAGTCGGTTAAATCTGATGCCATCGGTGATTCATGTACGTACACTTGTTGATTTTCCTTTGTGCCATTGCAAGTGAGACATGCTATTTCATGAAATTTCAGTGAATACAGCAGTTATTTGTTTGCTCTCCCTTGGCAATTGCCGAGATACTTTCCGGGTGGTCTTAGTTGAACCATAAACTCAGACCTGCTCAACAGGATTTCTTGCCGTTGCAGAGGCAAGATCCGTGGGTGAAGACATTCCTTTGCGTTTTATCTATGACCTTGTAGGGCATATGAAAGCAGGAAGCAAACTTTCCTTGACAGATTTCCTCTTGCACGTGTACATATTCACGCTCGGCCACTTAAATTAGCTTTGCCATGCGGTCACAGAGTAATTTCAAGCGATGTTTAGTCGCCATAAAATTTTCCTGGCTATTTGACGCAACTGTATTAACCTTCATGCGCTCGCGCCGACTGGAGTCACACTGCCGCTCGCGCGGGCTGTCACTTGACCGCCCAAGTTTTTTATGATTATCATGCTGTTTTCTTTACTTTTTGTAAATGGTTCATCACCATCAAAGCAGATGGACTCTGATACACAACTTGGCAAACATTTTTTCGAACAAAATTCTTTATTTAAACAACATTTACTTAGCCATCAACATAATATAGATTTTAGCTTGAAGAATAATTTTGCTTCAACTTTTCTCCGGCAAGAATATAATTTTTCTCAGTGAAACTAGAATAAAACCATATTATATACAAGTATACTCGACACTTGAGGAGAGTACACAACTTGCAATCGTAACTTAGAACTACAATACAATCAAATAATCAGTTGCTGGCACAAAAGAGAAAAAATGACTTCGGCAACAAGGCCTTTGGCATTTGAAAAGAAGGTAACATGGTAAAAAAGTAGACAATAGAAGTAAAAAAAAGTACAAAATACGTAAACAGATATATATTTCTTTTTTAAATCATTTAGTCTGTTTCCATATCTTCGCTCTCAGGCACCCGTCAATTATCGCACCTTACTGTAGTGGTTGAGTGCTTCAGGCATACGTTTTTTCCACAGCCTCCACATTTCCACCTGGTCTTTGTTTTTTTTTTCGTTCCACACAAGTAGCAGATGGTGGAGTCCACGTCAAGCGGATCAACTTTGAAATTTTTGGTAACTTTCTTTTGATAGTTCTATATCTTTGTTTCTAATTAACCGATTTAATTTTTCAAGGTCTGAAATTGTTTGCAATGACATCTAAATTCAAAAAAAAAAAATGATCGTAGTGAGATTTTTTTTTACATTTTTTTTAAAACTCAAAAAACTAAAATCACGTTTTTAAAAATACATGTTCTTTATTTTTTTGTCAAAAGAAGCCATACATGTACTTTACAAGTCCTGCAAGTTTTATCTTAGGACCGCCAGTGGTTTATGAGAAAAAACATAAATCATCTTACGGTCGTACACGACAAATCGACGCGACGCGGCTAGTACGTGGTGTACCGCATTATGCAATTGTTCAGACGCTCTAAATAATGCTATCAATGTAAGACATCGATTTATAAAAAAAAAGTTAAGGTAAATATCTTTTTAGCAACAATTTTCATTGCTAAAGTATTCTTTGAAATAATTGAATAAGTAAGAGCGACATACTATATAAACGATTTATCTAAGTATGTCAAAATTCTTTGCTTCCCGAATCAAATAATGCATTATTTAGTACGACGAACTTTGCACGTTTTATGCATTTTGCTCCGGATTTTAAATACGGATACTACATTAAACTCCTCGAAATTAGAAAAAAGTTTCGTCTTAGAAATAGGAATTACAGCATGTATTTGTTGTGTGCCCTTAATTGTAATAGAATTGTTAAATGTTTCGCTTAAAGAGAGCTTCTGCTGCTTTTTAATCATTGATATTGCAGAATTCGACATGAATGTCTTTGAAGTGTGTTTTAGCCCAGTCATACATTTCTCTAGCATT
>JAAAKG020143129.1:0-31215 GCA_010014905.2 Druon quercuslanigerum
TTTTGTAAAATATCGAAATCTTCTTTAATCGTTTGACAATCTTTAAAATCTTCTCAAATATTTCGTAAAACCTACATATTTTTAGAAATATCTTGAAATATTTGAAATATTCTGAAATCTCCTAAACTCTTTTGAAAATTGTGTTTATTTTTTTAAATATTCTGATATCTTCTAAAATATTTTGAAATCTGTGCTAAATTTTTTATTCTTGAGAAATCATTAAAAAATTTTATTATCTTTCTTAAATCCTAGAAATTAAAATATATATATCTTGAATTATTCAAAATCTTCTTAAGCCTTTTGTAAATATTTGAAATCTAAAATCTTTTGTAATTTGTTTAAATATTTTGAAATCTTTTGAAATTATGAACACCTTAATTAAATTTTTATAAAATAATGAAATCTTTTGTAAAATATCGAAATCTTCTTAAATTTTTTAAAAATCTTTGAAATCTACGTTAAATTTTTCAAACTTTTGAAATCTTCTGAAATCTTGTATAAAATCTTTGAAATTTTTTATTCTTGTGGAATCATTAAAATATTTTATGATCTTTCGTAAATCCTAGAAATTAAAATATATATATCTTGAATTATTCGAAATATTCTGAAGCCTTTTGTAAATATTTGAAATCTAAAATCTTTTGCAATTTTTTAAAATATTTTGAAATCTTTTGAAATTGTGAACACCTTAATTAAATTTTTATAAAATAATGAAATCTTTTGTAAAATATCGAAGTGTTCTTAAAATTTTTTAAAATCATTGTAATCTTCTCAAATCTTTTGAAACCTACGTTAAATTTGTGAAATCTTTAAAATCTTCTAAAACCTTTCGTAGAACCTAGATATTTTTAGAAATATCTTGAAATATTTGAAATCTAAAATCTTTTGAAATCTGTGTTAAATTTTTGAAATCTCGTGAAATCATTAAAATCTTATAATAACTTTCGTAAATCCTAGAAATTTTTAGAAATATCTAGAAATATTTGAAATCTTTTGTAAATCTTTGAAATCTCCTAAAATCTTTTGAAAATTGTGTTAAACTTTTGAAAACCTCTGATATCTTCCACAATCATTTGCCATTTTTGTTAAATTTTTAAAATATTCTGAAATCTTTTGTAAATCTTTGAAATCTCCTAAACTCTTTTGAAATATGTGTTAAATTTTTGAAATCACCTGAAATCATTATAATCTTTTATAATCTTCGGTAAATTCTAGACAGTTTTAGAAATATCTTAAAATATTTAAAATCTTCTGAAATCTCCTAATATCTTATGAAAATTGTGTTAAACTTTTTAAATCTTTATAAACCTTCTACAATCTTTTGATATCTGTGTTAAATTTTCGAAATCTTTTGAAATCTTCAAAAAAAAAATTGAAATCGGTGTTAAATCTATATCAAGTAATATCAAGTAATTGTAAAATTTATGTGAAAATCTCTTACAATCGTTTGAAATTGCTAGAAAAAAAGGAAAATTCGAGATAATTTCTCTATGTTTTTTTTTTTACCTTTTTCCTTTGGCATTTCCTTCTTTGAGAACAGATCTATTAACAATAGCATCCCAGGCGATGCATCCACTATAAGGCAAACTAGCACATGCCTCGAAAGTCACAAGCTTTGGCCTCCTGGCCGCCTGGGTTTCGGGAACAACCAGGTACTCTGCCATCGTTCCAGGCGCCCAGGAAGGAACTGCCAGGAATACCTCGTCCCCTATGTCAAAGTCGACAACGCTCTGGCCAATGTCCACAACTACTCCGGCGCAATCTCTCCCTAAAGTCACTGGCATCTCTCTATATCTCTGTTTTCAAAAAACAATTACAAAATTTTCGGTTAATTCTCAAAATTACCAGGTTTTTTTCGAAACTTTGAAAATATTAAACATTAAATATACTTTATAGCTTAGAGATAAAAAGAGAAGAATAGAGAAAAATTGATGCTTTCAGATTTAAACGAAAGAGTGAGTATTATTTAATTTTGTTCAATATTATTTTTAATTCCACACTTATATACTTTGTTTTCGATTATTTTAATTCCTTCTAATTTGCCTACAAAATATGTTAGTTGAAATATTTTGAAATCTTTAGAAATTATTAACACCTTAATTCAATTTAAAAAAAAATCTTAAAATCTTTGGAAAGCAACGTTAAATTTGTGAAATTTTTAAAGTCTTTTAAAATCTTCCGTAAATCCTAATAATTTTTAGAAATATCTTGAAATCTTCTGAAATTATTTGTAAATTTTTGAGAAATTTCCTAAAATCTTTTGAAATCTGTGTTAAGTTTTTGAAATCTTGTGAAATCATTTAAATATTTTATAAACTTTCGTAAATCCTAGATATTTAAAAAAAAATATGTTCAATTATTCGAAATATTCTGAAGTCTTTTGAACATTTTTGAAATCTCTCTAAAAGCTTTTGAAACATGTGTTTAATTTTTGAAATCTTTTAAAACTTCTTAAATATTTCGTAAACCCTAATAATTTTTAGAAATATCTTAAAATATTTGAATCCTTTTGCAAATATTTGAAATCTCTCAAAATCTTTTGAAATATATGTTACATTTTTGAAATCTTCTGAATTATTTTGAAAATATTTAAAATCTTATCAAATCTTCTGAAAGTCGTCGTTAAGTTTTTGAAATCTTTAAAATATTCTGAAATCTTTCGTAAATCCTAATAATTTTTAGAAATATCTTTGAAATCTTCTAAAATATTTTGTAAATCTTTGAGAAATCTCCTAAAATCATTTGAAATCTGTGTTAAATTTTTTAAATCTTGTGAAATCATTGAAATCTTTTATAATCTTTTGTAAATCCTAGATATTTAAAAAAAAATATCTTGAATTATTCGAAATCTTCTGAAGTCTTTTGTAAATATTTGAAATCTAAAATCTTTTGTAATTATTTGAAATATTTTGAAATCTTTTTAAATTATTAACACCACAATTAAATTGTAAAAAAATGTTGAGATCTTTTGTAAAATACCGAAATCTTCTTCAATCTTTTAAAAATCTTTAAAATCTTCTCGAATCTTTTGAAATATTGTGAAATCATTTAATTAATTCAATTTTTAAAAAATGTTAAATTTTTTTGTAAAATATCGATTCTTAAATCTTTTGAAAATCTTTGAAATTTTCTTAAATCTTTTGAAATCTACGTAAAATTTGTAAAATCTTTTAAATCTTCTGAAATCTTCCGTAAATCCTAATAATTTTTAGAAATATCCTAAAATATTTTAAAACTTTTGTAAATTTTTGAAATCTCTGTAGAATATTTTAAAATATATGTCAAATTTTTGAAATCTTATGAAATCTTTTAAAAATATTTGAAATTTTATAAAATCTTCTAAAATCGTCGTTAACTCTTTGAAATCTTAAAAATCTTTCGTAAATTCTAATAATTTTTAGAAATATCTTGAAATCTTCTGAAATCTTTTGTAAATCTTTAAGAAATTTCCTAAAATCTCTTGAAATCTGTGTTAAATTTTTGAAATCTTGTGAAATCATTGAAATATTTTATAAACTTTCATAAATCCTAGATATTTAAAAAAAAAAGTTCAATTATTCGAAATCTTCTGAAGTCTTTTGTGAATATTTGAAATCTAAAATCTTTTTTAATTATTCAAAATATTTTAAAAACTTTTGAAGTTATGAAAACCATAATTAAATTTTTTTTAAATGTGGAGATTTTATAAAATATCGAAATCTTCTTAAGTCTTTTGAAAATTTTTTAAATCTTCTCAAATCTTTTGAAATCTACGTTAGAGTGAAATCTTTCAAATCTCCTGAAATCTTTCGCAAAACCTAGATATTTTTAGAAATATGTTAAAATATTTTGAAGTCTCTTGTAAATCTTTCAAATCTCTCTAGAATATTTTAAAATATATGTCAAATTTTTGAAATCTTATGAAATCTTTTAAAAATATTTGAAATCTTATAAAATCTTCGAAAATCGTCGTTAACTCTTTGAAATCTTAAAAATCTTCTAAAATCTTTCGTAAATCCTAATAGTTTTTAGAAATCTCTTGAAATCTTCTGAAATCTTTTGTAAATCTTTGAGAAATTTCCTACAATATTTGGAAATCTTTGTTAAAGTTTTTAAATCTTGTCAAATCATTGAAATCTTTTATAATATTTCGTAAATCTTTTGTAAAATATCGAAGTCTTCTTAAATCGTTTGAAAATCTTTGAAATTTTCTCAAATCTTTTGAAATCTACGTTAAATTTTTCAAATTTTTGGAATCTTCTGAAATCTTTCGTAAAACCTAGACATTTTTAGAATTATCTTAAAATATTTGAAACCTTTTGTAAATCTTTAAAATCTCTCTAAAATCTATTGAAATCTGTGTTAAAATTTTGAAATCTTGTGAAATCATTTAAATCTTCTGACGACTAAAAAGCCAACCCATTACAAAATTTTCGATTAATTCTCAAAATTACCAGGTTTTTTTATCTCGAAACTATGAAAATATTAAACATTAAATATACGTTTTAGCTTAAAGATAAAAAGAGAAGAATAGAGAAAAATTGATGATTTCAGATTTAAACGAAAGAGTATTATTAATTTTTTTAAAAGTAGAACTACTTTTTTTTTAAATTCATTTATTTCGTTAATGATACATCATTTTAGTTGACAAACCTTTTTTTTGTTCAGAATTTAATTATATTGTTAAAAATAATGTTTCAAAATTGATCTTAAGTTGAAAATTCAGATATTTGTTTTAAAATTCCTGTATTGTATTGAAAAATCGAATTTGTGGGAGAATACTTAAGCTCCTTGGTGACTAATTTCTCTTTTTAGTTGATAATTCTTTTAAAAATTCAAATATTTGTTTGCAAATTCATGCACTTTGTTCAAAATTCGTTTATTTCGGTAGAAAATTCATCAAATTGGTTGAAAATTAGTTCCCTCTCATTTAGAATTATTTTTTTAAGCTTTTCAAACTTTAATATTATACTGTTTCGTTGCAAATTTACTTTGACTTGATTAAACATTAAGTTTTTTTCTAAAAGTTTAACTATTCTATTTTTAGTTGAAAATTTATCTGTTTTAGGAGAAAATTCAACTCTTGGTTTGGTTAAAATTAATTTCTGTGGTTGAAAATTCGTTTCTTTTTTGTTTGAAAATTTATTTTAGTACCTAATAATGTAAGTATTTTACTTTTGGTAGAAAATTGATCTTTTAAGTTTAAAATTCATGTATTTGTTAAAAATAAAAATTTTAGTCGAGGATTTATTATTTTAGTTGAAAATCGACTTTAATTATTCCAATTTCGTTAAAAAATGTTCTGTTTGTAAAAATGTAACAATTATATTTTTATTCAGAATTTATTTATTTAATTACCAACAATTTTTTAA
The DNA here is from genome assembly GCA_010014905.2 of Druon quercuslanigerum. Taxonomy (NCBI): domain Eukaryota; kingdom Metazoa; phylum Arthropoda; class Insecta; order Hymenoptera; family Cynipidae; genus Druon; species Druon quercuslanigerum. The sequence goes on from JAAAKG020143129.1 coordinate 5,352, forward strand.
ATAAAAATTCATTTGTTGTACAGAAAATTCTTCTTTTTGGGTTGAAAGTAAAAAATTCATATTTTTAGTTGAAAATTCATCACTGATTAAAAATTAATTTCTTTGACTAAAAATTCGTTTCTTTTTAAATGAAAATTAACTAATTTGACTGAAAACTGTTTTTTTTGTGTTAAAAATGTATTCTTCTAACTGCAAATTAAATTATTCTAGAATAGGTTTGTAAATTTATCTTTTTTAGTGCAAAATTTATACTTTTTATTGAAACTGTATCTTTTTTATAGAAAATTCATCTTCTGGGTTTAAAATTGAATTATTTCGTTGAGAATTTGTTGAAATTTCGTGTTTTTTGGGTTAAAAATGAGTTTATTCTTACTTAGAATTAATTTTTTTCACTCAAGATGTAACTGTTCCATTTTTTATCGAAAATTTATCGTTTTTGATGGAAATTTAATCTTCTGCGTTGGAAATTATACTATTTCGTTCGAAAAATTTTCGTACCAACTTTATCTTTTTAGTTGCAAATTCATGCTTTTGGTTAAAAATTAAATTTTATTTAGTTAAAGATTTATAATTTTAGTTGAAAATTCAATTTAAATATTTCCTGTTTTTGTGGAAAATTTATTTTTGATAGAAATGTAATCTTTTTCGGTTGAAAAAAAACGTTTAGCTAAAAATTAGTTTATTTTTTAAATAGAAAATTCATATTTTGGGTTGAAAATTCCACTATTTGATCAAGAATTCATATTTTTTATTAAAAACTCGTCACTGTGATCACAGATTAATTTCTTTGGCTGAAAATTTGTTTCTTTTTAGTTGAAAATTAATTAATTTTGTTGAAAACTCGTTTTTTTGTTTATTCAAAATTTACTTTTTTAACAGAAAATTAAACTATTCTAGTTTTGGTTTGTAAACTTACTATTAGTATAATTATATTATTTTAGTATGGGTTTACAATCGTAAAAACACTTTTATGCAAAAATTAAAATACATCTTTAAAATTGTACCTACTCTTTTTGGTTTATTTTTTAATTTCTACCAGAAAATGTTTAATTAAATTTTTTTTTCGTAATAAAGGGTGTCTATTCAAAACTTGGAAAAAAATCCCTAGCATATCCGGGTTTTTTCAAAGTATAATTCAATTATTAAAATATTTTGCATTTTTTTAAACAATTAATTTGGAATATGCGTGAATTTTTGTGAGTTTATTATAAATAATTTTTTCTCAGTCTCTAAAGTCCATGAATTTGAATAATAATTTAAAAAAAATTCTATTTGATCTTATTGCTTGTAAAATTCAGTGCATATTTAGGTAAAATTACTGTAGGTACTATACAATAAAAATGTTGCATTTTGAAACAAAATAGACGAATTTTTAACGAAATAGCTTAATTTTCGACCAAAGATTAATTTTAGGCCAAAAAATACGATTTTTTCACAAAATGTATAAATTCTCAAGCAGACAGTTAAATTTTTAACTAAAAAAGATTAATTTTCAACCAAATAGTGAAATTTTTAACTAAAAAACATTAAGTTTTAACAAAGGGTCTTACTAATTTTAACCAAGTAGTTTTACTTTCAACAAAAAATAAGAATTTTTTACATAAATTATGGATAATTAACTGAAGTAGTTAAATATTCAATTAAAAAACATAAATTTCTAACCAAATAACTGAATTTTGAACAGTCAGTGACAAAAAATTAATTTTTGGTCCAAATAAAGAATTTTCAACTAAAATTATGAAAATTATGATGATTAATTTTCAAAAAATAAATTTAATTTCTACTAAAACATGCGAATTTTTAATAAACAAGATAATTTTTTAATAAATATTGAGCAGGTAAATTTTTAGTTAAAAAGATTAATGTTCAACTAAAGAGATGAATTTTTAGCTAAAACTATGGAATTTTTAACAGAAACAGTTACATTTTTAGTTTAAAAAAATAGTAATAATTCTCAAGAAAAAAAAATTTTTTCAACAAAATAGTTCAAGTGTCAACTCGAATAGTTAATTTTTTAGTAAGGAAGATTAATTTTCAGCCAAAGAAGAAATTAATTTTCAATAAAATATCTCATGTTTCGATCAAGGAGATAAATTTTAAAAATGAGAAACCTTCAACAACAACAAAAATTTCTAACAAAGAAGTTTAAGTTTTAACTAAATAATTAAATTTTCATTTCAAAAAAGATAAATTCTTAAACAAAAGTGCCTTCATTGTCAAATATTACTCAAAATTTGTTGAATTTTCAAACCAAAATATTAATTTTTACAAAAAAAGGAGAAATTGTAAACAAAATGAATAAATTTCTAAAACAAACAGATTAATTTTTAATAAAAAAGATTAGTTTTTTACAAATATAGTCGAATTTTCAAGCAGAGGTCGATTTCCAGCTACAAAAAATATAAATTTTTAATTTCAAGTAAAAAGGTAAATTTTTATCTAAAGTTATGAATTCTCAACAAAAACAGTAAGTTTCCAACAAAAAAAGTTCAACAATCAACCCAAAAGGGGATTTTAAATAAAAAGATGCATTTTCTATCAAGAAAATTAATTTTTTACAAAAAAGACGAATTTTCAACAAAATACATGAATTTTTTTGCAAATAATTGATTTTTCTACAAAAAGAAGTCAATTTTAATAGAAAATGGAATAGTTAAAGTTTTAGTTTTAAACATTAATTTTTATAAAAAAAAGAAAAGTTTAAAAACAATAGTTAAAATTTGAAGAAAATATTTGAATTCAACAAGAAAAGATGCAATTTTTACCAAAAGAGATGAATTTTCAATACAATTGATACATTTTTACCCAAAATATTAATTTTCAAGCAAGAATATAAACTTTTCTGCCAAAAATCAAATTTTCCGACATAATAATTCAATTTTTAACTAGAAATATTAATTTTCTGCTGAAAAAGACGAATTTTCAACAAAATAGATGAATTTACAACCAAGCAGATCAAGTTTTAACTAAAAAAAAAAATTCATAATAAATGGAATAATTAATATTTCAGTAAAAAAAAATAATTTTGAACCAAAGATATATATATATATATATATTTTCAAGTAGAATTATGAATCTTCAATCAAAAACATTAATTTTGAACAAAAAAATTCGAATTTGTAAGCAGAGTTAAATTTTCATCTACAAAAAATATCAATTTTCAATTGCAATCAAAGAGATAAATTTTAAAACTAAAATCATGAAACCTCAAAAAAAAAGTTTCCAACAAGAGTTCAACAATCAACCCAAAAGGTGATTTTTTAAACAAAAGGATACTTTTCTAAAAATTGTATAGTTAAATTTTTAACCAGAGATGAATCTTCAACAACAAAAAAATGAATTTTTAACAAAGTAGTTAAATTTTAAACTAAAAGATTAATTTTCCACCAAGAAAACTAACATTCTACAAAAAGACGAATTTCCAACAAAATGCATGAATTCTCAGCCAAATAAATGAATTTTTTACTCAAAAATGTTAATGTTAAACCGAAAAAGGAATAGTTAAAGTTTAATTTTTAAAATATATTTTTGCAAACTAAGAAAATTGTCAAAAACAACAAAGAAGTTAGACTTATGAGAAAAATTGTCAACGAAAAATGGAATAGCTCATATTTTAAAAAACAAAAAAATTGAATCCTCAAACAAATTTTTCAGTAAAATTAATAGATTTTTTACCTAAAATATTAATTTTCAATCAAGAACATAAAATTTTTTACCAAAAATCAAATTTTCTGACATATTACTTAAATTTGTAACTAGAAAGATTAATTTTTTGCTGAAAAAGACGAATTTTCAACAAAAAAGATGAATTTTCAACCAAGTAATTTTCTACTAAAAAAAAAAAACATTCATAATAAATGGAATAATTAATATTTCAGTAAAAAAAAATTTTCAACGAAGGATATATATTTATAACTAGAATTATGAATCTTCAACCAAAAACATTCATTTTTAACAAAAAGTCGAATTTTTAAGCAAAGTTAAATTCCAACTACAGACTTTTTAATTGCAATTAAAGAGATGAATTTTTAAATAAAATTACGAATTTTTAACTAAAATTATGAATCATCAAAAAAAAAGTTTCCAACATAAGAGTTCAACAATCAACCCAAAAGTTGATTTTTTAAACAAAAAGATTACTTTTTACTAAAAATTAAATAGTTAAATTTTCAACCAGATATGAATCTTTAACAATGAAATTAATTTTTAACAAAGTAGTTCAATTTTAAACTAAAAGATTTATTTTCCACCATGAAAATTAACGTACTACAAAAAGACGAATTTTCAACAAAATACATGAATTCTCAGACAAATAATTGAATTTTTTACTCAAAAATGTTAATTTTAAAGCAAAAATGGAATAGCTAAAGTTTCATTTTAAAAATTAATTTTTGCAAAACAGGACAATTTAAAAAAGTTAAACTTTTGAGAAAAATTGTCAACGAAAAATGGAATAGTTTATATTGTACCCAAAAAAAATTGAATCCACAAACAAAATTTTCAGTAAATTGATAGATTTTTTACCTAAAATATTAATTTGTAATCAAGAACATAAACTTTTCTACCAAAAATCAAAATTTTCAAAATATTAGTTCAATTTTTAAGTAGAAACATTAATTTTCTGCTGAAAAAGTCGAATTTTTAAGCAAAGTTAAATTCCAACTACAAAAAATATCAATTTTTAATTGCAATTAAAGAGATGAATTTTCAACTAAAATTATGAATCCTCAAAAAAAAAGTTTCCAACAAAAAGAGTTCAACAATCAACCCAAAAGTGGATTTTTTAAACAAAAAGATTACTTTTTACTAAAAATTAAATAGTTAAAATTTCAACCAGATCTTCAACAGCAACAAAAAATTAATTTTTAACAAAGTAGCTACATTTTAAACTAAAAGATTAATTTTCCACCAAGAAAATTAACATTCTACAAAAAGACGAATTTCCAACAAAATACATGAATTCACAGCCAAATAAATGAATTTTTTACTCAAAAATGTTAATTTTAAAGCAAAAATGGAATAGTTAAAGGTTCAGTTTAAAAAATTTATTTTTTCAAAACAAGAAAATTTTAAAAAAAAAAGTTAAATTTTTTAGAAAAATTATCAAGAAAAAATGGAATTAACAAACAAAAAATTGAATCGTCAAACAAGTTTTCCATAAAATTTATAAATTTTTACCTAAAATATTAATTTTCTACTAAAACAAAAATTCATAATAAATGGAATAATTAATATTTCAGTAAAACAATAATAATAATTTTCAACCTCAAAAAAATATTAATTGTTAACCAAAAAGGTCAGGTTTCAACCAAAGATATATATTTCCAACTAGAATTATGAATCTTCAACTAAAAACATTAATTTTTAACAAAAAAAGTCAAATTTGGAATTAGAGTTAAATTTCCAACTACAAAAAATATCAATATTTAACTAAAATTATGAATCCTCAAAAAAAAAAGTTTCCAACAAGAGTTCAACAATCAACCCAAAAGGTGATTTTTTAAACAGAAAGATTACTTTTCTAAAAGTTAAATAGTTAAATTTCCAACCAGAGATGAAACTTCAAAAAAAAATGAAGTTTTAACAAAGTAGTTAAATTTTCAACTAAAAGATTAATTTTCCACCAAGAAAATTAACGTTCTACAAAAAGACGAATTTTCAACAAAATACATGAATTCGCAGAAAAATAATTGAATTTGTTAGTCAAAAATGTTAATTTTCAACCGAAAATGGAATAGTTAAAGTTTCAGTTTAAACATAATTTTTTGAGAAATAATACAATTAAAAAAAACGAGTTACACCTGTAAGAAAAATGATCAAGGAAAAATGGAACGGTTAATATTTTAACAAAAAAAATTGAATCCTCAAACAAATTTTCAATAAAATTGATAAATTTTTCCCTAAAATATTAAATTTTAATCAAGTACATAAACTCTTTTTTACCAAAAATCAAAATTTTCCGACATATTAGTTCAATTTTTAACTAGAAAGATAAATTTTTTGCTGAAAAAAGACGAATTTTCAACAAAATAGATGAATTTTCAACCAAGTAGTTCAAGTTTTTACTAAAAAAAACACATTCACAATAAATGGAATAATAAATATTTCAGTAAAAAAATAATAATAATTTTCAACCCCAAAAAACTAATAATTGTTAACAAAATAGTTCAGGTTTCAACCAAAGATATATATTTCCAACTAAAGTTATGAATCTAAAAAAAAAGTTTTCAACAAAAGAGTTCCACAATCAACCCAAAAGGTGATTTTTTAAACAAAAAGATTACTTTTCTAAAAATTAAATAGTTAAATTTTCAACCAAAAAGATCCATTTTCTACCAAGAAAATTAATGTTCTACAAAAAAGATTACTTTTCAAAAAAATACATGAACTCTCAGTCAAATAATTGAATTTTTTACTCAAAAATTTGAATTTCAAACCGAAAATGGAAGTAGATATTCCAGTGTAAAACATTCATTTTTGCAACAAAAAAACAGAGAAAAATTCTCAAGGAAAAATGGAATAGTTCATATTTTAATTTTTAAATTTTGAATCCTCAAACAAATCAGATTATTCATTTTCAACCAAAAAGTTAAATTTTAAACAAAGAAAAAAAACATTTAAATTTTACCAAAAGAGATGAATTTTCAATAAAATTGATCATTTTTTTAACCTAAAACATTCATATTCAATCATAAAGATAAAATATCTACCGAAAAAGTTAAATTTTCCGATAAACTAGTTCAATTTTAAACGAAGAAGATTAATTTTCTACTGAAAAATACGGATTTTCAACCAAAAAAAAAATGAATTTTTAACCAAGTAGTTCAAGTTTATTCTAAAAGATTAATTTTTCACCAAGAAAAGTAACGTTTTACAAAAAGACGAATTTTCAACAAAATACATGAATTCTCAGACAAATAATTGAATTTTTTACTAAAAGATTTTAATTTTAAACCGAAAATGAAATAGTTAAAGTTTCAGCTTAAACATTAATTTTTTCAAAACAAGATAATTAAAAAAAACAGTTAAACTTTGAAGAAAAATGGAATGATTATTAATACTTTAGCAAAACAAAAAATTGAATCCTCAAACAAATTTTCAATAAAATTGATAAATTTTTAACTAAAATATTAATTTTTCAATCAAGAACATAAACTTTTCTACCAAAAATCAAATTTTTCGACAAATTACTTCAATTTTTAACTAGAAAGATTAATTTTCTGCTGAAAATACGAATTTTCTACCAAGTAGTTCAAGTTTCTACTAAAAAAAACATTCGTAATAAATGGAATAATTAAAATTTCAGTAAAAAAAAAAATAATTTTCAACTCCAAAAGACTATTAATTGTTAACAAAATAGTTTAGGTTTTAACCAAAGATATATATTTCCAACTAGAATTATGAATCTTCAACCAAAAACATTAATTTTTAACAAAAAAGTCGAATTTTTAAGCAAAGTTAAATTCCAACTACAAAAAATATCACTTTTTAATTGCAATTAAAGAGATGAATTTTTAAATAAAATTACGAATTTTTTACTAAAATTATGAATCCTCAAAAAAAAAGTTTCCAACAAAAGAGTTCAACAATCAAACCAAAAGTTGATTTTTTAAACAAAAAGATTACTTTTCTAAAAGTTAAATAATTAAATTTCCAACCAGAGATGAATCTTCAACAAAAAAAATGAATTTTTAACAAAGTAGTTAAATTTTAAACTAAAAGATTAATTTTCCACCAAGAAAATTAACATTCTACAAAAAGACGAATTTCCAACAAAATACATGAATTCACAGCCAAATAAATGAATTTTTTACTCAAAAATGTTAATGTTAAACCAAAAATGGTATAGTTAAAATTTCAGTTTAAAAAATTCATTTTTTCAAAACAAGACAATTTTCAACAAAAAAAAAACCAGTTAAACTTTTGAGAAAAATTGTCAACGAAAAATGGAACAGTTCATATTTTAACAAAAAAAATTGAATCCTCAAACAAATTTGTAGTAAATTTGATATATTTTTTACCTAAAATATTAATTTTCAATCAAGAACATAAACTTTTTTACCAAAAATTAAATTTCCCGACTTTTAACTAGAAAGATTAATTTTCTGCTGAAAAAGACGAATTTTCAACCAAGTAGTTCAAGTTTATACTAAAAAAACATTAGTAAAAAATGAAAAAAATAAAATTTCAGTTAAAAAAATACAAATTTTCAAACCAAAAAAATGATTAATTGTTAAAAAAAAAGCTGAGGTTAAATTTCCAACTGCATAAAATATAAATTTTCAATTTCAATCAAAGAGAGGAATATTAAACTAAAATTACGAATTTTAATTCAAATTATGAATCATCAAAAAGAAAAAGTTTCCAACAAGAGTTCAAAAATCAAAAGGTGATTTTTAAACAAAAAGATTACTTTTCTAAAATTAAAATTTCAACCAAAAAGATACACTTCTACCAAGAAAATTAATGTTTTACAAAAAAAGAATTTTTATACTCAAAAATGTTAATTTCAAACCGAAAATGCAAGTAAAAATTCCAGTTTAAAACATTAATTTTTGCAACAAAAAAAAAAGAGAAAAATTCTCAAGGAAAAATGGAATTGTTCATATTTTAATTTTAAAAATTTGAATCCTCAAACAAATCAGATTATTAATTTTCAACCAAAAAGTTAAATTTTAAACAGAAGAAAAAACATTTAAATTTTAACAAAAGAGATGAATTTTCAATAAAATTGATCATTTTTTTAATCTAAAACATTCATTTTCAATTAAAAAGATAAAATATCTACCGAAAAAGTTAAATTTTCCGATACACTAGTTCAACTTTAAACGAAGAAGATTAATTTTCTACTGAAAAATACGGATTTTCAATAAAATAAATGAATTTTTAACCAAGTAGTTCAAGCTTATAATAAACAAAAAAAAACACACATTAATAAAAAATTGAATAATTAAGATTTTAGTTAAGAAAAATTTCAACCCAACAAAACTATTAATTATTGACAAAATAAAAAAAAATAAAAAAAAAGGTAAAAAAGGCAAACATATTTTAATAAATACAAATTCCCCACTCTTCGAGTTTTCCTACTATGAATTTAATTTAAAATTGAATAATTTTAGTCACTTTATGTTAAAAAATGTTAAATAGTATTAATAAAATTATTGAAAAAAATAGAGAAAAATGCTTACTCCTGAATTAAGAAGTCTTCTATAAAATCTAGAATATCCGGTGCATATTTTCATATCTACATCGTGAACGGAAGCGGCTTTTACTTGGATCAGAAGTTCGTTTTGTCTCTGAATCATGGGCATTTCTGCATCTTCAATCGTCGAGACACCCTGAAAATAATTTTTTTTAATTCATGAAATATTGAAATTAAAAATTAATTGATCATGTTGCTTTAAAACTAAAATTAATTACCTCGATGCCAATATAATGATGACATGTTATTGCTTTCATATTATGTAAGTGACGAAGTGTGTTTCGCCAATTTTGGCCAATACTAAATCCAATTAAACAGCCGACAACGAGCCCCACTACCAAGAATCCCACTTCCCTTTGTGCAACTAAAAATTAAAATTTTTCTTACAAATATAAAGAAAAATCAAATTTCAAGTTAAAGAATTTTTTTCATTCAGAAAGTATCCTAAAGATAGGGGATAATTGTAAATTTGGAAAGTATCTTTATGACAAAAAAAGGTTTAAAATTGTAAATTTCCAAAGTACTTTCTTTATAAAATACAATAAAGTTGGAGAATTTTTGTAAATTTGAAAAATACCTTCATCATAAAGTATATACCTTTATTAAAAAAGAAGTTTAAAGTTAAAGGATTCCTGTAAATTTCCAAAATACGTTTATCAGAAAATATTCTAAAGTTGTGATTTTTTTTAAATTCGTAATCCACTTTCTTCAGAATAAAGGTTAAAGCTCGGAGAATTTTTGTAAATTTGAAAAGAACCATAAAGTTTTTTTTTTAATTTGCAAAGTATTTTTAGTAGAAAATGCCTTAAAGCAAGATTTTTTTTATTTGTAAAGTACCTTAATTAGATAAATACAGGGTAGCTGTTTTAGTAAAAAAAACTTTTCGCTTTGTAAACATTTTCAAGGTCGATGAAATTAAAAAGTTAAAACTCTAAACCTAAACATTTTTACATTTACAGTAATAAAAAGTTAACTAAAAATTAAAGGATTCAAAGTAGAACTCATAAATTTTAGACATTTTAAAAATTTATAAATTGTAGATTTTAAAGATACAGATTCAGTTCAAAAACAAAAGCATCAATCAATGAATCTAAAAATTAAAAAGACTAAATTATTTTAAGCGATTTTATGCTAGAAACATTAAAAATTGAAAAATTACAATTTATTGAACTAAACACTTCTTAAAGTAGAAGTTACATGATTTTTATTGTAAATAGTTTTAAAAGTCCTTCAAAATTTTTAACATTTTATTTGAAAATCTTAAAAAAAATGTACACGTTTGAATTTTTGTTTCAAATTATTTTTGAATTTTTTCAGCACTTCTTTTAAGATGATTACAATTTTCCCTATTTTTTTTAGAAAATCCTGTAATTTAAAATCATTTAAAGTTTTAAAATAATTTTGAATCTTTTCAAAACTTTCAAATATCTCTTAAAATTCCTCGAATTTTTACTAAAAATAATAAGTGTTCAATTGTTATTTATACAACGAAATTCCAAAATTTCACTTAAAAATGAAACCTTCTTTAAATAGAGCAATTAAAATTGTAATGTTCAAAGTTTGAAAGCTCTTAGAAATATTAACTATTCAAGGCTTCATATATCAAAAAATTCATTTGCAAATTGTTTACTTTTGAATATTTGGTCTGAAATTATTCGTCTCAAAGAAACAGTAAAATCTAAAAATATTATATAATTATTATTTATCTTAATTTCAATTTTTTAATTAAATGGGTCAAAAATTGAATAATTTAGACTATAACAAATTTTAAAAATAATTAATTAACTTATATTTAGAGTTGATCAAATGAATATGTTTTAATCAATTTTTTTTAATTTCAAACTCTTTTAATTTTTAACTGTTTAAGTCTTTAAGAATGCATTTAAAATTTTTCAAAATTATAATGTACGCTTTAAAATTAAAATATAAAATGGAAAATGTTTAAAGTAAAAGACTTTCGAATTAGGCATTGTGAATTGAATGATATCACAACTGAAAAAGATAAAAACGCCAACCATTGTTTAAAAAACTGTTAAAATCGAACTTGGATAGATTTTTCTTCCGAATTGGACGATTTTGCAAATTTAAAAAGTGTCATTACAAAAAAGGTTTTGTAAAAATGGAAATTACTTTAAAGTTGGATGATTTTTTGTTTAAATTTGTAAAGCATGTACCTTCATTCGAAAAGATGTTTCCGAATTGTTGATAAAACGCTCTCGCACCATATTGGAATTGAAACTGCAAATCCTCCCAGCCTCTTTGGAGTAGCAAAATAATTCGCAGACCGAATTCTTTTAATCGCTGACAAAATTCCTCGTCATGTAATTCATGTAAAATTCGACGACATTGTGATATCAGGACCGAGAACAATTGTTGACCATGCTGAACAACAACGGAAGCTCGAACCTTTAAAACAATATTCCATCGAAATTATTATATTCATCAATTCTAATACAATTATTGAATAATTTAATTAAAATATTTTGTGTTAAAAAATCTACTATTAAATTTTACGTTAAAAATTCATTTTCTTAGGTTGAAAGTTGATCTATTTTATTTAAAAAAATTTTTTTCATTTGAAAATTCATAATTTTAGTCCAAAATTCGTTTTTCAAAAATAAAAATTAATTTTTTAACTGAAAATTTTACTATTTTGTTATAAATTTAAATAAAAGTCAAAAATTCAAATTTTTTTGTTGAAAATTGATATTCTTGGGTTGGCAATTACACAGTTTGGTTAATACAATATTAAGTTGGTTCGTAATTCCAATTTAAAAGTGTATAGTCTAAATAAAAAACTGTGCAGTGGACGCTTAACTTTATTTTTAAGCAATATATCCATTAATGATGAAAATAAGAAACAAGAACATTTAACATTTTTTTGGTTGAAAGTTTAAAATTTTATTCTTTAGTTGAAAATTTAATAATATTGTTAAAAATTTAAAGTAACAGTACTGTTGAAAATTCTTATTTTTCGCTTTACAAAAAAGCAAATTGGTAGCAAATTGATATTTTAAAAATTGATTTTTAATTAAAATATTTTTTGCTAAAAAATAAACTATTACATTTTACGATAAAAATTCATCTTCTTAGGTTGAAAGTTGAACTACTTTTATTAAAAGTTTTTTTTTTCATTTCAAAATTCATCATTTTAGTCCAAAATTCGTTTTTTTTTTTAATTTTTTTAACTGAAAATTGTACTATTTTGTTGTAAATTTAAATAAAAGTCAAAAATTCAAATTTTTTTGTCGATAATTGACATTCTTGGGTTGGCAATTACACAGTTTGGTTAATACAATATTAAATTGGTTCGTAGTTCCAATTTAAAAGTGTATAGTCTAAATAAAAAACTGTGCAGTGGACGCTTAACTTTATTTTTAAGCAATATATCCATTAATGATGAAAATAAGAAACAAGAACATTTAACATTTTTTTGGTTGAAAGTTTAAAATTTTATTCTTTAGTTGAAAATTTAATAATATTGTTAAAAATTTAAAGTAACAGTACTGTTGAAAATTCTTATTTTTCGCTTTACAAAAAAGCAAATTGGTAGCAAATTGATATTTTAAAAATTGATTTTTAATTAAAATATTTTTTGCTAAAAAATAAACTATTACATTTTACGATAAAAATTCATCTTCTTAGGTTGAAAGTTGAACTACTTTTATTAAAAGTTTTTTTTTCATTTCAAAATTCATCATTTTAGTGCAAAATCGTTTTTAAAAAATAAAAATAAAAATTTTAACTGAAAATTTTACTATTTTGTTTTAAATTTAAATAAAAGTTAGAAATTAAAATTTTTTGTTGAAAATTGATATTCTTGGGTTGGAAATGACACAGTTTATTTGGTACAAAATTAAATTTGTTTGTAGTTCCAATTTAAAAGTGTATATTCTAAATAAAAAACTGTGCAATGGTAACTTAATTTTATTTTTTAAGCAATATATCCACAAATGATATATATTGTTGTTTCTTTATAAACTTTTTCTAGTTTAATGTGAACTGAATTAATGAAACCAAATAAGAAAGTTTAACTTTTTTTTGGTTAATAGTTCAAAATATAATAAGTTCTTTAAAAATTTCTATTTTCCGCCTAAAAAACTGAGCAATTTGGTAGAAAATTGATCTATTTGCTAGAAAATTAACGTTTTTTATTAAAAATTTGACTGTTTAAGTACAAAATTAATTTTATGGTTAAAAATGTATCTACTTTTGATTTTTAATTAAAATAATTTTTGTTAAACATTAAACAATTATATTTTACGTTGAAAATTTATCTTATTACGTTGAAAGTTGAACTATTTTATTAAAAGTTTTTTTTTCATTTAAAAATTCATCATTTTAGTCCAAAATTCGTTTTTTAAAAAAAAAATTTTTTAACTGAAAATTGTACTATTTTCTTGTAAATTTAAAAAAGTTTGAAAATTAATATTGTTTGTTTGAAAATTGATATTCTTGGATTGGCAATTACTTAGTTTGTTTGGTAAAAAATTAAATTGTTTTGTAGTTACAATTTAAAAGTGTATAATCTAAATAAAAAACTGCAATGGTAACTTAATTTTATTTTTTAAAGCAATATATCCATAAATGATAAAAAATCTTATTTCTTTATACACTTTTTCAAGTTTCATGCAAACTGAATTAATGAAACCCAATAAGAAAATTTAACTTTTTTTGTTGATAGTTCAAAATATAAATATTTGGTTGAAAATTCCTATTTTTCGGTTTGGAAAAATTAGCAATTTGGTAGAAAATTGATCTATTTGCTAGAAAGTTAATGTCTTTTATTGAAAATTCGACTGTTTAGATACACAATTAATTTTCTGGTTAAAGATGTATCCACTTTTGAGTTCTAATTAAAATATTTTTTGTTAACAAATCAACTATTACATTTTACGATAAAAATTCATATTCTTAGGTTGAAAGTTGAACTATTTTATTAAAAGTTTTTTTTCATTTATAAATTCATCATTTTAGTGCAAAATTTGTTTTTTAAAAATAAAAAAAAATATTTTAACTGAAAATTGTACTATTTTGTTGTAAATTTAAATAAAAGATGAAAATTTAGTTTTTTTGTTGAAAATTGATATTCTTGCGTTGGCAAGTACACAGTTTGGTTGGTACAAAATTAAATTAGTTTGTAGTTTCAATTTAAAAGTGTATAGTCTAAATTAAAAAATGGGCACTGGACGCTCAAATTTATTTTTAAGCATTAATCCATTAATGATAAAAATAAGAAACAAGAAAATTAACCATTTTTTTGGTTGAAAGGTCCAAATTTAACTCTTTGGTTGAAAATTCAATAATATTGTTAAAAAATCATAGCAACTGTATTGTTAAAAACTCCTATTTTTAGTTTTGAAAAAATTAGCAATTTGGTAGAAAATTGATCTATTTGCTAGAAAATTAATTTCTTTTATTGAAAATTTGACTGTTTAGATATACAATTAATTTTCTGGTTAAAAATGTTTTCAATTTTTAACTAAAATAATTTTTATTAAACATTCAACCATTATATTTTACGTTGAAAATTCATCTTCTTAGGTTGAAAGTTGAACTACTTTATTAACAGTTTTTTTTTTCATTTGAAAATTCATCATTTTAGTGCAAAATTCGTTTTTTAAAAATAAAATGGCAATGGAAACTTAACTTTATTTTTAAGCAATATATCCATAAATGATAAATATTCTTATTTCTTTCTAAACTTTTCCAGTTAAATGCGAACTGAATTAATGAAACCCAATAAGAAAATTTAGCTTTTAATTTTGGTTAAAAGTTCAAAATTTAATTCTTCAGTTGAAAATTCAATAATATTGTTGAAAAATCATATTTGCTTGAAAATTAACGTATTTTATTGAAAATTCGATTGTTTAGGCACAAAATTAATTTTATGGTTAAAAATGTATCTACTTTTGATTTTTAATTAAAATAATTTTTGTTAAAAAATCAACTATTACACTTTACGTTAAAAATTCATCTTCTTAGGTTGAAAGTTGAACTATTTTATTAAAAGTTTTTTTTCATTTATAAATTCATCATTTTAGTGCAAAATTTGTTTTTTTAAAATAAAAAATAAAATATTTTAACTGAAAATTTTACTATTTTGTTGTAAATTTAAATAGAAGATATAAAATTAACGTTTTTTTGTTGAAAATTGATACTCCTGGGTTGGCAATTAAACAGTTTGGTTGGTACAAAATTAAATTGGTTTTTAGTTCCAATTTAAAAGTGTATAGTCTAAATATAAAACTGTGCACTGGAAACTTAACTTTATTTTTTTAACAATATATCCATAAATAAAAATTCTTTTTTTATACACGGTTTCCAGTTAAATGCGAACTGAATTAATAAAACCCAATACAAAAATTTAACTTTCTTTTGGTTAAAAGTTAAAAATTTAATTCTTCGTTTAAAAATTCAATAATATTGTTAAAAAATCCTTTTTGCTTGGAAATTAACGTATTTTATTGAAAATTCGACTTTTTAGGTACAAAATTAATTTTATGGTTAAAAATGTATCTACTTTTGATTTTTAATTAAAATATTTTTTATTAAATAATCACCTATTACATTTTACGTTGAAAATTCATCTTCTTAGGTTGAAAGTTGAACTATTTTATTAAAAGGTACTTTTTTCAATTGAAAATTCATCATTTTAGTGCAAAATTCGTTTTTAAAAAATAAAAATTAATTTTTTAACTGAAAATTGTACTATTTTATTGTAAATTTAAATATCGTTTGAAAATAAATATTTTTTGGTTGAAAAATGATACTCTTGGGTTGGCATTTACTCAGTTTAGTTAGTACAAAATTAAATTGGTTTTTAGTTCCAATTCAAAAGTGTATAATCTAAATAAAAAACTATGCAATGTAAACTTAACTTTATTTTTCAAGTAATATATCCATAAATGATAAATATTCTTATTTCTTTATACACTTTTTGCAGTTTAATGCGAACTGAGATAATGAAATCCAATAAGAAAATTTAACTTTTTTTTTTGTTGAAAGTTCAAAATATAATTATTTGGTTGAAAATTCCTATTTTTCGCCTAAAAAATTAACATATTTTATTGAAAAATCGACTGCTTCGGCACACAATTAATTTGATAGTTAAAATATATCTACTTTTGATATTTAATTAAAATTTTTTTTGGTAAAAATTCAACCATTCAATTTTACGTTTGAAAATTCATAATTATTGCTCAAATTTCGTTTTTTTACAAAATTTTCTATTAAATTTTTGAATTTTAAAGCCAAAAAAATAAATATGTAACAAAACAGTAGAATTTTAAATATTACAGTTTATTTAAAAGCAAATAGTTAAATTTTCTACTAAAAAAATGACATTTCAACCAAATAGTTTAATTTTTTACCGAATTATTGAATTTCCCACCCAAAAAGAATTTTTTTTTAAATCAGTCCAATTTTTAATCAAAAAATATGATTTTTGAACTGAAAAGTTTAATTTTAATCCAAATAGTTTAATTTTTACAGAATTGTTGAATTTTCAAGCTAAAAGGTAGAAATTTCTACAAAACAATATAATTTTTACTTTAAAAGTCATTTCAAAGCAAATAGTTGAATTTTCGACTATAATTGTGAATCATTAACAAAAAAAAAATCATTTTTTTTTACAAATTACTTATACTTTTAGTCAAATATTCGTATTTTTAACCAAAAAAGATGAATATCCAAATGAAGTATGTAATAGTTGATATTTCAGCCGAAAAATTAAAATCTTAAACTAAATTAAAATTTTAAAATTAAATTAAATTTTTAACTAAAAAAATATTCATTTTTAACCAAAAATTAAATAGTTTGATTGTCAGTTTGATAAATTTATTTTGAACCAAACTTGAAATTAATTTTCCTAAAAATACAAGAATTTCTAACCAAAAAGTTGAAGTTTCACATGAAAAAGATAAAAATTTTTACCAAATATTTAAATTTTTAACTGATAAAGGTACATTTTTAATTAAATAGTTCAAGTTTTTAATGAAAAATATAAATATTTAACTAAATGTTAAAATTTTAAATTGAAAAATACACATTTTTAATCAGAAATGAAATAGTTTAATTTTCAGTTTAAAAAATTTGTTTTTAACCAAAGATGAAACGAATTTTAATAAAAACCATGAATTTTCACAACAAAAAGTTAAAATTTCAAATAAAACAGATAAAATTTGTACCAAATAGTTAAAGTTTTAACTAAAACAGGTACATTTTTAATTAAATAGTTAAACTTTTTAAAGAAAAATATTAATATTTAACTAAATGTTTACATTTTTGATTGAAAAATATACATTTTTAACGAAACATGAAAGGAATTTCATAAAAATACATGAACTTTCATCCAAAAAGTTAAACTTTCACATGAAGAAGATAAATATTTAACCAAATAGTTAATTTTTAGTTGAAAAAGATAAATTTCTAATCACAGAAGAAATAGTTTAATGTTCAGATTAAAAATTTTATTTTCAACCAAATAGTTACATTTTTAAGTGAAAAATATAAATATTTAACCAAAAGGATAAAATTTTAATTCAAAAATATAATTTTTTAACTAAAAATGGAATAGTTAAATTTTCAGTTAAAAAAATTTATTTTTAACCAAATTTGAAAAGAATTTTGATAAAGAAACATGAATTTTAAACAAAAAGTTAAACTTTTACATAAAAAAGATAACATTTTTACCAAATAGTTAAACTTTTTAATAAAGAACATAAATATATCACTAAATAATTAAATTTTTAATTGAAAAATATACATTTTTAACTAAAAATGAAATTGTTTAATTTTCAGTTTAAAAAATTTATTTTTAACCAAACATGAAACGAATTTTAATAAAAATACATAAATTTTTGATCAAAAAATTAAACTTTCAAATGAAAAAGATAAATTTTTAATCACAGAAGAAATAGTTTAATTTTCAGTTAAAAAATTTTATTTTCAACCAAATAGATAAGTTTTTAAGTGAAAAATATAAAGATTTAACCAAACGGTTAACTTTTTAATTCAAAAAGATAATTTTTAAACTAAATATAAAAAGAATTTCCATCAAAATACATACATTTTGAACCAAAAAGTTGAACTTAAAGATGAAAAAGATAAATATTTAACCAAATAGTTAAATTTTAAACTGAGAATGATAATGTTTTAATCAAATAGGTAAGTTTTTAACTGAAAAAGGTACATTTTTGACCAAATATTTAAACTTTTAACTGAAAAAGATAAATTTGTAACCAAAGATTAAATAGTTTGTCAGTTTAAAAAATTTATTTTCAACCAAATAGTTACATTTTTAAGTGAAAAGTATAAATATTTAACCAAACGGTTAAATTTTTAATTAAAAAATATAATTTTTTAACTAAAAATGAAATAGTTTAATTTTCAGTTAAAAAAATTTATTTTTAAGCAAATGTGAAACGAATTTTCATAAAAATATAAGAATTTTTAACCAAAAAGTTGAAGTTTCACATGAAAAAAATAAAATTTTTACCAAATAGTTAAATTTTTAACTGATAAAGGTACATTTTTAATTAAATAGTTAAACTTGTAATGAAAAATATAAATATTTAACTAAATGGTTAAATTTTCAATTGAAAAATACACATTTTTAATCAAAAGTGAAATAGTTTAATTTTCAGTTTAAAAAAATTATTTTTAACCAAATATGAAACGAATTTTAATAAAAATACATAAATTTTTGAACAAAAAATTAAACTTTCAAATGAAAAAGATAAATTTTTAATCACAGAAGAAATAGTTTAATTTTCAGTTAAAAAATTTTATTTTCAACCAAATAGATAAGTTTTTAAGTGAAAAATATAAAGATTTAACCAAACGGTTAACTTTTTAATTCAAAAAGATAATTTTTAAACTAAATATAAAAAGAATTTCCATCAAAATACATACATTTTGAACCAAAAAGTTGAACTTAAAGATGAAAAAGATAAATATTTAACCAAATAGTTAAATTTTAAACTGAGAATGATAATGTTTTAATCAAATAGGTAAGTTTTTAACTGAAAAAGGTACATTTTTGACCAAATATTTAAACTTTTAACTGAAAAAGATAAATTTGTAACCAAAGATTAAATAGTTTGTCAGTTTCAAAAATTTATTTTCAACCAAATAGTTACATTTTTAAGTGAAAAGTATAAATATTTACCCAAACGGTTAAATTTTTAATTAAAAAATATAATTTTTTAACTAAAAATGAAATAGTTTAATTTTCAGTTTAAAAAAATTATTTTTAACCAAATATGAAACGAATTTTAATAAAAATACATGAATTTTTAAACAAAAAGTTAATTTTTCTCATGAAAAAGATAAAATTTTTACCAAAGAGTTAAATTTTTAACTAAAAAAGGTACATTTTTAATTAAATAGTTAAACTTCTTAATGGAAAATATTAATATTTAACTAAATGTTTACATTTTTTATTGAAAAATAAACATTTTTAACCAAAAACGAAATTGTTTAATTTTCAGTTAAAAAAATTTATTTTTAATTAAACATTATTTTAATAAAAATACATAAATTTTCAAACAAAAAATTAAACTTTCACATGAAAAATATAAATATTTAACTAAATAGTTAATTTTTAGTTGCAAAAGATAAATCTTTAATCACAGAAGAAATAGTTTCATGTTCAGTTAAAAAATTTTATTTTCAACCAAATAGATAAGTTTTTAAGTAAAAAATATAAAGATTTAACCAAACGGTTAAATTTTTAGTTCAAAAAGATAAAATTTTAACTAAATATAAAAAGAATTTCCATAAAAATACATGCATTTTGAACCAAAAAGTTGAACTTAAAGATGAAAAAGATAAATATTTAACCCAATAGTTAAATTTTAAACTGAAAAAGATACATTTTTGAACAAATATTTGAACTTTTAACTGTAAAGGTAAATTTGTAATCAAAGATTAAATAGTTTGTCAGTTAAAAAAATTTATTTTCACACAAACATAAAATAAATTTTCATCAAAATACATGAGTTTTCACCCTAAAAATTTGAACTTTTAAATAAAAAAGATAGATATTTAACCAAATAGTTCATTTTTAATTAAAAAATATACATTTTTAACCAAAAATAAAATAGTTTAAATGTCAGTTTAAAAAATGTATTTTCAACTAAACATGAAAATAATTTTCATACAAATATATGCATTTCCAACCTAAACGTTAAGCAATTAATTAAAAAATTTAATTTTCAACAAACTAGTCGAATTTTGTATAAATAAAATTACTTTTGAACAATATAGTTGCATTTTTTCATTGAATAATTAAATTTTCAATGAAATAATAGCGTTTTTAAGCAAACGAGATAAATATTGAACCAAAAAGTTAATTTTTTGTTGAAAAAACATAATTTATTAACCACATAAGAAATAGTTTAATGAACAGTTTAAAAATTTTATTTTCAACCAAATATATAAATAAAATATATAAATATTTAACCAAAATTTTAGTTAATTTTTAAACTGGTAAAAGTACATTTTTACTTATATACTTAAAATTTTAATGAAAAATATAAATATTTAACTACATGGTTAAATTTTCAATTGAAAAATACACATTTTTAACCAAAAATGAAATAGTTTAATTTTCAGTTTAAAAAGTTTATTTTTAACCAAACATAAAGCGAATTTGGATAAAAAAACATGAATTTTGAACCAAAAACTTAAACTTTCAAATGAAAAAGATAAATTTTTTACCAAATAGTAAAAATTTTTAATGAAAAACATAAATATTTAACTAAATAATTAAATTTTCAATTGAAAAATACACATTTTTAACCAAAAATGAAATTGTTTAATTTTCAGTTTAAAAAATTTATTTTTAACCAAACATGAAACGAATTTTAATAAAAGTACATACATTTTCAAACAAAAAGTTAAACTTTCACATAAATTGAATTTTTAATTGAAAAATTTTTTTTTCACGAAACATGAAACGAATTTCATAAAAATACATAAACTTTCAACCAAAAAGTTAAATTTTCACATGAAGAAGATAAATATTTAATCAAATAGTTAATTTTTTGTTGAAAAAGATAATTTTTTAACCACAGAAGAAATAGTTTAATGTTCTGTTTAAAAAATTTATTTTCAACCAAATAGTTACATTTTTATGTGAAAAATATAAATATTTAACCAAACGGTTAAATTTTTAATTCAATTAATATAAATTTTTAACTAAAAATGGAATAGTTTAATTTTCAGTAGAAAAAATATATTTTTAACCAAATGTGAAACGAATTTTCATAAAAATACAAGAATTTTTAACCAAAAAGTTGAAGTTTCACATGAAAAAGATAAAATATTTACCAAATAGTTAAATTTTTTACTGATAAAGATACATTTTTAATTAAATAGTTAAACTTTGTAATGAAAAATATAAATATCTAACCGAACGGTTAAATTTTTAATTCAAAAGATACATTTTTAACCAAAAATGGAATAGTTTAATTTTCAGTTTAAAAAATTTATTTTTAACTAAATGTGAAACGAATTTTCATAAAAATACAAGAATTTTTAACCAAAAAGTTGAAGTTTCACATGAAAAAGATAAAATATTTACCAAATAGTTAAATTTTTAAGTGATAAATGTACATTTTTTAATGAATAGTTAAACTTTTTAATGTAAAATATAAATATTTAACTAAATAGTTAAATTATTAATTGAAAAATATACATTTTCAACCAAAAACGAAATTGTTTAATTTTCAGTTAAAAAAAAATTATTTTTAATTAATCATGAAACGAATTTTGATAAAAAAACATGAATTTTCAACCAAAAAGTTAAAATTTCACATGAAGAAGATAAATATTTAACCAAAGAGTTCAATTTTAAACTGAAAAAGATACATTTTTGACCAAATATTTGAACTTTTAACTGAAAAAGATAAATTTGTAACCAAAGATTTTCAACCTAAAAATTTGATCTTTTAAATAAGAAAGCAAAAAAAATTGAAGCAAAAATATAAAGGCAGACTTTTCAATAAAAAAATGAATTGAAAATGAAAAAAAAACACTTTTTCTTTGAGGACTACACCACTGCAAATAGTAGAAAAATAGTGTAATCGCTCAAAAAAGTGTCAAAAGTATAATAAGTCCGAGACCTACGAAATGAGAACTTGGTTACCCAAATGGGCCATTTGATAAAAATAGTGACAATTGGCCATCGATCTCAAATTAAAAAAATTGATAAAAAGCCAAACTGAAAAGTCACGTGACTAAAGACTTGTACACCAAATTCCCCTCAAAAATACACAAAAATCTCGATTTCTTTCGGCAAAATGCAAAAGTAGAATAAACAGTTTCAAGTTTTCGTTGTTATTTATAAACCTATTAAATTTGAAGGCTGATCATCAAATAGTTTGCGATATTCGTTACATAAACGTTTTGAAAATAAGAACACGAAAATACCTGTAAAACTTCGATCTGGTTCGAGAGCCTGAACCAAATTTCGTCCATTGTTTTCTTTCCAATTTACAACAGTGGGATTTTTCAGTTATGCATAATTGATCGGCTGTGTTATTGTTTTTTTTAAGAAACGAGACTCGCGGCGGCCGAAGAGCTGGAAAAACGGCACACTAGTGATATAAATAATCCGTTAAGACATAGTAGACTCGAAATAGACGCCGCAGATTTCGAATTTTAGACGCTCCATTTAATTCAATTTATATTCTATATTATTCAGACTTATTTGCAAGAATTTGGGAATCCTTCCATTAAATTTGGGTTACATCACTTTATTTTGACGGAATTAAATGGCAAGACTGATTTTGACGTTAGCCGATTTGGGAACGATTTTTATTTGAGCACTGGTTTTTGCAGGTTAGGTTAACACATGTCGTGACAGCGAATTTTGATTATTAATTATTTTTCATGTTGAAGTTTAAACTAGCTTGTATAATAGAATACTGGTAATTAGCTTAAATCATTTAGAGCGCTTGGTTTTTGTTTGTATATAGCAAAATTTGAAATATTTTATGCTTAGATTTTGAATTTCAGGTTTGAATTTTCCCGCGACTGAGATTACAGCGCCAATTCGGAGGTGTGTTTATTTTCGGTCGGTAAGTCCACTCGAGTGGTATTTTTAAGATTATATACCGACTGTCCATTATATAAATTTCTAATTTAATTTTAGTTACCTAAAGTTTTATTTAAATGTTATTGTTATTTTTGTTCAATTTTCAGAAAGGTGAATAGGAATAAAATCAAATTAAAAAATGGTTTTACTTTATTTATTTTTATGTCATTAGTGTTGAAGATAAAGTACCGACTGTTGGTTATCAAAAAAATTTATTCAATTTCAATTCACTAGAGTTTAAGCTGGATCTTATTGTTAATTTTTGTCTGTTTTTAAAAAGATGAATAAAGTTAAGACTTAATTAAAGGATCGTTTAATGAAATTTTAAAAATTGTTTTGCTTTAGTGATTTTATACAATTAGCTTTCAAGATTATGTACCGACTATTGATTATATAAAATTGTAATTCATTTTTAATTCCCTAGAGAGGGCGACTTAACACTTTTCTCCTATTTCTTAATGGCAAATATGGATTAAACCACTTATCCGATTCCTACCTTCCCGACATTTTTCAAATAATATTTTATTTCAGAAAATAAAGAAAAGGGACTAAGGAATAAGAAAATAAGTATCATCAGTTTCTTTTTAAATTTTTATAGATATAATTATTCTAAGATTCTTATTTTTTAATATATCATATGTGTCAGAAAAGATTCTATAAGATTTAAAAGACATTTTTTTAGTTTATAGGATTTTGCAAAATATTAGTGAAAATTCAAGTAGTTTTTTAAGATGTTTAGAACTTTTAGAAATTTGGAAGAAATAAAATAACATTTGATAAATCTTCGAAAATGTTTCCAAGTTTTTCCTGAAAATATTGTAACTAACTAGAACTTTTCTCAAAATTTTGAAAAATTATTCAAAATGTAAAAATTTTGCCTACAATCTTCTAAATTTGCCCAGAAATTTAACAAAATTTTTTTTATTCTCTTGAAATCTTTCGAAATTATTTCAAAGTTCCAAAAGTTTATTTTAAAATATATTTAAAAATCTACAATTCTAAAAATCTTCTAAAGTTTAAAATTCTGTTTGAATTTCCTCAATTTTACTGAATATTTTTAATTTACTCGATTTTTTTTAATTAAATTTTTTTTAATCTTACCGAACTAAAACATTTTGCTTTACAATCTTCCACACTCTCGTTCGAAATTTCAGGAAATCGTTTAATATGTTAAAAAAATTTTCCAATTATTTAAAAAAATTTATTTTTGAAAAAAATTAGTGACACAAAATTTTAACACGAGTATTAAGAAAATTCTTTTTGTCTGATCTTGTCAGAATATCTAACTAAATCCTCTGATCTTCACAAATTATTCAAAGTTTTCCCGATTTTTTGCAATTCTGCAAAAAAAAAATTGCGTTAAAAATTTTTCAGACTGTTTTTTGACAATTTTTGAAACCTTTTAAAATAATTTAAAAATAATCTCTCAAATTTAGTTTTTAAAAACAAAAAATTATTTTAATTATTCCTAGGAATCTAAATTTTATTCACTTTTGCGAAACCTTATAATTAAAAAAAAGGTTACAAATTTTTAATTATTTTTTGTATCGTTTCAAAATTTCTGAATATCTCTTAAACCTACTCAAATTTAAAAGTACATTTTTTAAACCAACATAAGCAAAAAAAACCGATTGTGCAATAAGAAGGCTTCAAAAGAATTATGTTCCTTAATTTTCTAACATTATGTAATATGGAAAAAATTAAAAATTTTGCTTCAAAATCTTTTAAAAACTTTTAAAAAATTGTAGGAAACAATTAAAAATTGTTTTTTGAACTTTTTTAAATTTTCAATTAGAATTCTTTTCAAAAAAGTAAGATAAAATATTTGGAAAGTTTCTAAACTTAAAATTATTTGTTTAAAACAAAACCTGAACACTTATAATTTTCCCAGAAATTTTTTTTTTAAATCTTAAAAAATTTAAGAAAGATTATATTGTAAGAATTATAGTGTGGTAGCAAAAATTTAAAAACAGAATTATTTCATACTATCAATAATGTTTAGAAATATTAAGAAATAAATTTTATGATGAATTAAAAGTATTTATTTAGAAATTTTCATATAAAAATTTGATAGTGCAGAAAATTCAAAACTTAAACTTCTGTCAATTTCTAAAAAATCTCTTAAAAAGCGTTTATGGGTATCCTATACCCATTCTAGTCTTACAGTTCCTTTTCCAGCTATAAAAAGTCAGTTAACTACCCTTAGGTGTCCTACGCTTTTTCCATCCCTATTTAGCCCTATAACTATGACCCAGTTATGGAAAGTAAGTTGAAGGCCCCACAAGTGGCCTATGACCTTCATGTCCCTATTTAGCCCTATAACATTTGTACAGTTTAAAAATGTCAGTTAAATGTCCTATAAGTGACCTACGCCCTTTCCAGCCCTATTCAGTCACCCTATAAATCTGGCACGGTTATAGAAAGTAATTTGGATACCCTGCAAGTGGCCTACGACCTTTATAGCCCTATTTAGCCCTTTCCTCATGTCCATTTATTAAAAGCCAGTTAAATACCCTTGGGTGTCCTACGTCTTTACCAGCCCTATTTAGCCATATAGC
>JAAAKG020143130.1:0-11438 GCA_010014905.2 Druon quercuslanigerum
CCCCTCCCTACCGAGTGAGTCACGC
The DNA here is from genome assembly GCA_010014905.2 of Druon quercuslanigerum. Classification (NCBI taxonomy): domain Eukaryota; kingdom Metazoa; phylum Arthropoda; class Insecta; order Hymenoptera; family Cynipidae; genus Druon; species Druon quercuslanigerum. The sequence continues at coordinate 26 of JAAAKG020143130.1, forward strand.
CTACCCCGAAAGGGAAACGGCTTAATGGTGTAATAATAATAATAATAAAATAGTGAACATTGTGGATTAGTTATTTTTAAAGTAATATTTTTCGAATAAATTAATAACTTTTATCGACAAGATGTAGTCAAATTATATAAATAAATATACAGTATGGATGTTACAGACCGCAGAAACGTTCTCTTTTAATTCTCTGCAATTTACGTTTACAGTTATGTCTATTAATATTAAAATTTAAATTCAATATTATATGGAAATGTTATAAATAAATTATGTGAACAAATTCTTAGTATTAAGTGATGTTGCAAGTAACTTTATCGCTAAACTATTGCTTTAAAAATTAACAGTCCACAATTGTTACCATTCGATATTATAATTTGTTTTTAACAATAACATTACTTAGAAAACTTGTTTGGTTCCACGCACCCCTGCGCATCAAATCCGGGATATTTACATCAACATACAATTTTAAAGAAAAATTCAAAAATCGCTTGCGCATCAAAATTCTACATGTAATTCTTAATTTTTCTATATAACAAAACTCAATTGGTTTATAACTGCCATCTGAAAATTTGTTTGAACTTTTTTCTTTATTTTGTCCCACTGGCATTGTGCCGGTTGTTGACCGTTGTCAGTGGATAGAGAGGCCATGTGGCCGCAATAAAAATTTAATATTTCCGATGATAATATATCTGAAGTTATAATGCCGATCATTTTTTTTAATCAATACAGAAAATTGAAAATAAATTTTATAATAAAAAAATGGATACGTCTAGGTATCCCGAAAAATTCGGCGAGTGGGAAGGGGGGGGGGGGGCTCGAAAATTTGCTGCGACTAGCCAAGTTTATCACAAATAGTTTTATTTATTAATTACTAATTACCCCGAATTTAGTAGACGAGACACTTTGGAAAAAATATATATATATATGCATTCGAGCGAAAAATTGGATCAGACATTTAAGAAAATTTTGCTTAAGACCCTTTTTCGAAAAGTTTAAACAATCAAGTTTCGTTAAAATCGCTCGACCCACTCATTCAGAAAATGGATTGACCCTTCAGTTTTTCATTTAATTATATTTTTCTAAGCACTGCTGACGATTTATAAGCAAAAAGAATTTATTTCATACAATACAAGAGAGAATAAGATTCTTACACGTGCATTCCGTTATCAAAAAAATGTCTGAAAATTTCATATTTCCTTTTTATTTTTTAATGGTTGTCTTTGTACTGACCCACCCTGTACTAGGCATTTTAAAACATAAATTGTTGCACAAGTGAAATTTGATTTTGAGATATAATTTTATTGATCGCAGCATCTCAAGCCCGGCAGGAGACATCGCAGGAATCTACAGAAGTCTCTGGCGTATCAAGCGAGAGCTGCAATGCTACTGCAAGTGCACATGCACAAGTACAGGCCAGCAACCGCAATGTCAACACCCCCACTGCGAGTGCAGCCCCGCCGGATCAGCTGATCGGTGTTTTGACGGAGAGAAGCACAAACGTAAACAATGGCAACAGGGCGACAAAGAGGCAGCAAATATGTCTTCAACCGAAGGCGAAGGCACCGCGAACACGGGCACTATCAACAAACTATGTGCAGGTGCAAGTGCATCGGCAGATACCAATCGACCACAACCACACTGTCGGAAAATGCGCTAGCAATGTCCCGGGAAAACAGAAAATTCCCAGGCCTGCGAATGCATTCATGCTATTTGCAAATGAGTGGAGAAAGAAACTGGCTCTCCAAAATCCCAGAGAATCCAATAAGGATATCAGTGTTAGGCTAGTCTCTTTCTTTTCACATTAATAATAATTGAAGAATTGCAGTACAGAACTAGATAACGGACATTTTCCGAAAATAAGCTTTTTGCATAAAAAATTCTTAAGAAATCTAATACATACTTTGTTAAAAATAATTTTTCGAAATCTCATTTTTAATATAGTAAAATAAAAATATTGGCGAAGGAAACCCAGACAGCTGACTCTGTACTTTGCTTCCATCTTCTTTTTTTTTTTTAATTTTCTAACCTCTTGCCTTTTTTTGAACCTTTTTCAGGCCATATTTATCTTTTTAAAAGTTTTTCAATACAATAAAATAATAAACACTTTTTTCAAAAAAAATCTCTTAAATAAAACTATTTGTTACTTTGTTCAGCACCAAAGTGTCAATCCAGTTCCAGGCTAAATCTTCAATCTTCATTTTCTATAAGAGCCACTTCTACAAGAGTTTTTTACTTGACTTTCACCGTACAATCAGAAACGATATTTCTTAAAATTATTATTATTTATTTATAAATAGGCATAAACTCATGTGTGATACCATTACACTAAATCTTCATTTTCCCGGAACAAAATAATTGTTTTGGATGAAAACTTGTTCACAAAATGTTATTTCATTCCCCTGAAAAATTCCAATTCTGTTAGTTATCTAGTTCTGTTCTGGAACTATTGTAATGCACAATTTTCTTCTCGTTTGGAAGATTTGAATTTTTATACACAAAAACACGCAAAGTTGCTTTGCAAAATTGCTGCAACGTTGATGCAATATACCAGGCATCCAGGTTGAAATATTTGCGTGTAAATCCACATTAAATTCCACGTAGATTTCCACGTGCAAATCTACGTAAAAATAAAACGTGAATTTTTCGAACCACGTGTAAACATTTACGTAAATACCCGTGTGGAAACCATCTCCAGCCAGATTTATAGATTGATATCTACTAATATAATATAAAGCTTGCCAATTAATTACGCAAGGCTTTTTTTGCTGGGGGTTTCGGAAAATATTACATATTATTGCTCTGGAAACGTGGGGTCTAAATAAACTAATTTAATCATACATATTGCTGTGAAATCCATTTAAAAAGGCCGAGGTTCCTTATATTCATTTAAAATCCATGAAAATCCTTAAAATTCCGTGGAAATACCTAACTAACAGACAAATATATAAAAAACAAACCATTACATCACCGAGAATTTTAAATCATAAGCAATATCTGAGATTTTCTCTGATATAACAATGCTTTATTTTCCTTTGAAGAAGCTGTTTCAAACAACATGAAACCTTTGCACTTTTGAAAAACAAAAGGACCTCCCTACCCTGCATAGCTGTATTACTGGTATCCTTTTGTTTGTCATTCTCGAACGTAACTACCCCTTTTTGAATATAAAAACTTCACTTGAATCCTCTTTTTCAATTAAATTATGATTTTTCCTTCTATAAAAGACTGTTTTTAACTTTAATAATCTATTTCGCCCCTGTAGGTTGGGAGTTCTCTGGAAGAATATGTCAAAGGACGTTAAGGAAAAGTATTTCGCCATGTCACGAGAAGTGGATGCAGAGCACAAGAGAAAATATCCTGGTATTTCAAAAATTCTTCTATTAACCATTCCATTTTTTTGATTTATCTGTATTTTATACAAATTTTTCTATACTTCTCGTGGAATCTTTTATATGCCATTGATATGGTGGTGAATTAAGTATAAAAATCAGGTATATGCATAAATAGTACATTCGGAATATCCATAAAGATATTTTAAAGCTATTCCACGGAATTCACATAAATACTCTCTTTTGTGAATTCCATGGAGAATATTTGCGTATGGAATTTCCATTTCAAAAAATGCAGAGAAATATTGCAACAGGAGATTCTTCTGATTAAAATATCAGGATAGGAAATCAATTAAAATAAAAAATATTTTTGCATAATTTCTACTTTTAATAAGGCAAATAAAAAATTGAAACAAATAAATCATAAACTAGGACCAAGCCTGGGCTAAGCCTGAGCCAAGCTTGGCGATCGAGCATGCGTGAGTAATCTTGGGTTATTATGTAACAATGTTTATTCTTATAATTGATTTCAAGATTAGGGAAGAAAACAACCCAATATACCTCACATCGTGCACTTAAACTTAAACGATAATAATGGTATAGTAATAATTAAAATGTAGTTGGATAGTAGTTGGATAAATAATCTCTAGTGATTTTAGTTACTAATAAATTATGCTTTTTATACTTGGATGCTTAAGGTATGAAAACACCCCCAAAGCATGCTGTATGCACAAAAATTAATTAATCTGTCTAGTTCGTGGGTATAAAACTTTTGTTTCATTAGGCCTGATCGACAAAATGTGATACTTTCAGCCAAATCTATCAAAGAGTTTTTTAGAAAAAAAAACATTTCACTAAAGTAAGCATTTTTCTATTAAATTACATGTAAAAATTGAAACTTTAACCAGTTTTGTCGAATAATGTCCAGTTTTCTTATTTTATTGTTTCGAATTTCTGCTCTGCAGGTTCAAAAATACAACAAAAGAAATCTTTTTTTAATGTTTTACAAAAGTCCATTTGCTCTATATTTGGTCCCGGGTCCTTTCCTACGGAAATTCGATACAAAAATTCCATCGGTTTTTTCTAAAGAGAATTTCCATACAGAATTTTAATTTGAAAATTCTTTATACAAAAAAATTTAAGTTCCTAATGTTCTTTTTGGAAATTTTGTAACAAATTTCGTTATGAGCAGTTGCTTCATCAATGGGACACCCATCTTGCCATTTTATAGCAGTAAAATGTTTTTTTCATAAACTTTTCTGGATTCACGAGGCGAGAAGTTGTCAAAGGCATGTCCCTTTTGTGCCGCTCAACATTTTTAACCGCTTCACCAATGCAGACCAAAATCAATACGCGCTCCCTATATCAGCCTCGACTAAGGCATACAAGGTAAAGCTCCCAGACAGACACGATTCTTTCGAAACGTTGATTCGTCTGGCGACGCATGTAAACTAGAGTAAATCGATGGGACCACCACTGAAAATTACTTTCATGTGATTAGTCTCCATTGCAGCCTCACGAAGGCGACGAAGGGAATCGATTGGAGTAATTACGCCAAGCTTGAAGCTCTCCTCAACTTGATGCGAGTCATCGACTCTGCGCGATACTGCTATCGATCCCACTTTGATGCACTTTTATACTGGGAAAAGACCGCTATTTCAATTTCATCGCTTTTATATCATTCTATCCAGCACTTTTAAATTTCATTTTGTTTAAAAAACTCAAAAATTCTATTGAAATTCAATGTTTTGTTTTAAAGATAACTATCATGAAAATTATATTAAAATTTTACCCAACATTCTCCAAACTGACATAAGTACCACATCAAATGTTGCACAACAAATCAAATTGAAAAAAATTACTGACTCTGCAAAACCGAATTCATTAGTCTGAAGAATTTTCAGCAACCCCTCTTTTAAGACCCCTATGCTTTTATCAAGAGTGAAATTACCGTGTTGACAACAGGGGTGAAATGGATCAAAAGGGTTGAAATGAATCAGTCACTTTATTTCAATGAAAAACGCTCAATTAATTTGTATCTGGTAAAAAATTAACACAATGAGCACCATTTGATCCTATTCAAGTTTCCTTAATTCAATTGGATTTTCTCTCACTTGTACTTATTTGAAAAAAATGCATCAAATGAAAAGAATGTCAGAGAAAAGTGCTGATTGTTCCCCCCAAAGGCAATAATTTTGTATAGTGTATATTTTTTAACTTCAGAATTATTGATTTAACAAATATTGATCTTTAACAATTATAAGAAAGATATTTTTTATCTCCTTTCCCTTATTACTACAAATGTAATAATACCCTAACTTCTCGCCTGCGTATGTCGATACTAGTATGACCTTACTAACCCAATTTACGACCTAAACTCACAAACCAACCCCTATTATCGCTAGCACCCCAAGAACGCAAAATGTTCCAAGCATCTCCAATAAACTTTCTTAGATGTTTCGTCTTCTCAGTCTTCTCTTCGAATCTCAGTGACGGTAACAATACCCTGGTAACATAAGTGAGTCCGATCAGTAGAAAGAACATAGGGATGGTTGACAGGGTGTGACGAAGGGGGAGTAAAAGAGGAGAATAGGGGAAGGGTTGAGAAAGGAGGTTTAGCGGGGGCTGTGGGGTGTTTCGTGGTACCAAGGGGGTTGAGGGAGGGAATATTCTCGCGGAGGTTGCCGGGTGAGTGACGGGGGTCGGGGGCCAGAGGTATTGATTGCGACGCGACTCCACGGTTCTGCCACGCACCTTTCTCTCTTGCTCTTCCTCTCACAGACACTCTCTTTTTCTCCCTTCCTCACATGCACGCGCTCATCCACCGGGGAATACTCTACTGACATGTACACCTGCACCTGCATCGACATCCTCGCCAATACTGGTTCTAGCTCAACCCAACTCTCTCAGAGAAAGCAAAGGGTCTGGAAAAGGAGGATCGAGCAGACTGACGATACCTTAGATGGGGCTCCAGATATTATCTGATGGAAAAATTCAGTGAAAGAAGTCAGAAATAGATCAAGATGAAGAATTTTCGAGTGTAGAGTTTTGGTGCATTGTTCCTGAAACTGCTATTGTCCATTAACGCATCTGTAATAAGAATCATGTTTATAGAAGTCACCTATAAGATTTGTATAGCGACAAGCATATTTAACAAGGCTCAACTTTAATCAGAAACCAATTTTATCAACAAAACTATTTGAAAAACACATATTCGATAACAAAAACCATTTACAATAATGACTAATTGAAATCAACCATTAGAACAGTCATCTGTAAACATAAGCAGCTATAACAAAACCAATCAAAAGGTTGTCTCCACGGAAACTCACCATCTCTAAAACGACCTATATCTATAACAACACATATTTAGCAACACAATAACATTCACAATTATTTCTAAGCACCATTCTTAACAGACTTCCTCTATGATAACCCACAATCATCTAAAAGGATAAACATGTATAATGTAAACCATTTATAAAATCATATATATTGAAAAACATTTATAGCACCTAACCAAAAACAAGAAGCAAAAGCAAATAATATATATATATATATATATATATATATATATATAACCACTCTTTCGTAACAACTACCAGCTATAACGATATACCATCTGATACAAAAAAGAAAGATTGTTTTTTTTATAGTAGTTTTCAAAACACTAGTAAGATTAAAAAAGAATCATTAATATAATCACCCCTGAGAACAATTATCTATAAAAAGAATCCAAAATTTATATTGAACATATAAAACCACCAATATGATTTAAGTAGACATCAACATAATATAGATAGCACATTCCATAAGCTCAACTGCATCTCTGCCTAAGAACTCTTCCACCATAAAATCTCTACCTAAGTAAAAGCGAAATCGATACCTTCCATAACGTATTCCATAACGAAAGTATCGATTCTGCATTAACATGATGAAAGATCCTAGACACGATTTTCCAGCATTATATGAACTATCATGGACCTTGAGTGAAGAGCATGTCTCTTCATGTAAGTCCCTGAAAGGTAATATACGACTAAGGAACTCCTGTAGACTATTAACCCGTCTGAATGTAATAGGTCATTTAATTCAATGGTCACAAAGTGAATAGACCATCATACAGGCCATGGGATTTACTAGTGAATATAGAGATCACTTTCCCTAGGATTTTGGAGCGTAATAGAGAAATATAAAAGCGTGAACTAATTCTCTGATATTATTTAGTTCCCTAAGGAGCACTGAACAGGTATAATTGCTGGGGATGTAGAGTATGATATTAAGCGATATTTTAATTAATAGAAGAGGATTTTGGAAAGACAATGATCAATGATTGAAATTCTGTAAATCTGTTTGACACTCAAACGACATTTCGCAAATAGCATAAGCAGCCTAGATGTAGGTCATCATACATGTGCCATGAAAAACGACTAGTGCCATAAAAAAAGATTAGCGCCATGAACAACGACTATTTTCTGAACAATTGAGCCATCTGCAATCTAGTGGGTCGTGAAATGCACTCGTCATAATGTGAGTGCATTAATCCGTTTAGGGTTAAGTTGATTATTCTTATTCAAAAGTTCAGTCAGTCAATACTGATTAAGCAATTTATAATCTAATTATAAGTCATCTCTGCAATAAAATCAATACAACTTCTTATTGAACGCTTTATTTTCAGGCTAATCTTTTTTAGGTGCAATAAAACCACAAAACCACAGCAATAACCATAAACTAATTCGCTGAATAAACCTAATAATTCTTGTAATTTCAATGCGCTATACAAGCCATCTTTAGCGTCTATCGTTCCTGACAGTAATCACTAATAATAACAACTACCTATTTTCAAATCAATAGTTGCTGCTGAGAAAAACCACTTGCTATTAAACTCCTAATTAATCTGCTGTACATAAATCTTCTTTCAGAATCAACAAAAGGTCACTACAAAATTGATGATTATTGTATGTAAGTTTTGTTTTTTTGAAAGATATTTGTTATTAAAGACTTATAATGCTAAGAATGCTATCAATATTGTGGATTTTAAAAAGGATGATACTTAGAACAGACTTTTTCTCTCCATGTTTTCTTTTGTGTATAATTATTTTATACAACGTTGCTTACAGAGATAGAACAGTTATAGATATAATTGATCTTGCATTGATCATTCTTAACAAAGTAAATTAGAGTTGCAATCTTCTTTGGGAGCAGCATCTTGTAGGAGTCACCTATAATATAATATAAAATAATATAATATAGTATAATTACCTACAACAACAATCACATCTTGTCATAAAAAATTATAAACACAGACATAATAAACCATTTAGACATAAGTGAATGCCCACAAAAATCAGTAAAAAATGATAAGAAACTCTGCTAAAATCTGAACAATAACCATCCGAAGTTACACCATCTTCCTCAGTCCTTATTTTTGAGAGTACTTCTCACGTCTGGGCAGGATGAATATACAGGATTGTGCACGGGTACCGCGATATATAGATGGTGTATTGATATAGGTGGGTGGTGTCGGGTGGACAGCGCAGCAGGCGCTAGAAGGTAGGCGCTAGCGCCGATAGGCGAGAGTTTTCATCGAACAAGAAGCGCGACGGCGCGCCACAACGAAACCTCTCTTCACCCTCTCTCTTTTTCTCTCCCTCACACTCATTCCTTCCCAAGAGACTCTCCTTTTCCCTCTATTTCTCATCTCTTTCTCTCACACATCAATCCTCCCACATCTTCCCTCACTCTCCTTCTCTCTCCCTCGCTTATCCGCTCTCGCGTTCTATATAGAGCGGACTCCAGCACAATATAGCTTCCACGGCAAGTGTGTCCCTCTCGTCGTACTGTCCTCCGCATTGTGTACCCACCGACCTTCGACAACGCGCGGTATCGTGTGCTGTGTCCCTCCTAATTTGTTGGTCCAAGTTGGCACCTCATGAAACCATTTCAGAGAGGAATTACAAAACAAATAGATTCGAGTATTGTGAGTTCGATTCGAACGAGAAAGGAGGAGTTTCTTAAATCTGGGAAGTCCTGGACATCAGAATAGGATTTTGGGATCCGGATAGATTTTTTGACTAATGGCTAATAGTGTGTGATCGGAGAACTTTTTTGTCAAGCTATTGTTTTAGAATCAACAGTGTGATACAAGTGATACAATTGTACATTCAAGAAAGCATTATAAACACTGTACAGATTTCTGAAATCAGAAGAGGATTGTCAACACGGATCATATTTCTAGTGTCAGCGCAAGAATCTACATGAAAAAATATTCATTAATCGGAACATTCTCACAACAAAAGAAGAACCAGGAATAGCTTCCATATCAAATGCTTTCCAAATTGACTAATGAAATGAAGATAAGGTTTTGAGATGAAATTTGAAGATTATTTATCAAGGGGGTCGATGAGGTTTGTTTGGTGAACAGCCACGTGAGAGGTATAGAGTATACACATCAACATCGTGATGGCGATCAGCATAACGCTTCGAGATCGTCTCTGGGTACAATTCAGACCTGAAAGCTCCAGTGGACTGGGGAACTACACCTAGTGTTCGGTGTATTGTAACTACTAAGTTCAAAATGAACTTCTTTTGTAATTACTTGGTGGGCCGACACTGCAGGGTCTTCCGGAAGGGCCTTCCTCGTGCCCGGTCGTCCCAACGATGTCTTCCTGGATTGCTGATGTGCTACCAGTAGAGATATTGACTACATCAAGTTGCCAACTTCTGGTTCTTCCACTTAGAAGATTTTCTCTGAGAATAATATATTCTAGAAGATATAAGGTCTAAAATAGAGTGTGAAAAAAGTGTCAGGGGGGTTTAGGAAATATTTATAAAATAGTAAGGTTTTTGTCTCTTGATGGGGTCATAGGCAACAGAAAAGTACAGAAAGCTGAAGAAAGGTTTTATAAAGTAGAGGAGGTACGGACAACAATATAAAAAATGGATTGTTGCAATTACGTGCAGCCTTACACAGGGGCCGGACACTTTTATCAGCAACATCACTTTAGTTATGAAAACATGAATGCTTATGCGGCCTACGGTGCGGCTCCAGTTTCCAATGCGATCGAAGCCAGCGTGAGATACAACAGGCTGTCACCTGCATATCCCACAGGTAGATGCTAACTCTTGACAAGGTATTAAGTCTCATTAGCCACGCATTAACCAACGATGTTGATGAACGCATGCCTGCTCTCACGTTGTCACATCACGTGTCTCATGATACCATATGTCACAACAGCTATTATAAGAAAAATGTTGATTTGTTGCCAGTCTGTAAATCATATCACAAGTTCACCGAAGAAACCTAAATTGCATCAAAGATTGAAAGGCTTACAAATTTGTTTGTTTGATGTTATGTTTCTTGGTCAGGGAGCAAATAATTTTTTATATTATTTTCAATTATTCTGCATAGTCTTTATTAGTCTCTCAACTTAAGCTACATATAATCTTAAAAATGTGTTTAATGTATCTACTAATAAGTTATCAGTATACATATTGACTATATTCCCAAAGTATCATCTTATCAATCTTATTTGTGCACCAAAGCACTTTTAAAGAATAAATCTGATTATTATAACAATATATATTAACTCATAAAAATAAGAAATAAATTAACAAATTATTTGAAAGACGCTACCGTAAATTAATAATGATAGTATTTCAACTTTAGAAATATTTTCGATTAAGTTTGCGTATCAATAAAGGTAATCGGAAGAAAAAAAGCATAACTGTCGACTACTTTGGAAACAATAAGATTCTCTAAAGTTTCTTATTGTAGTACATTTTCATACGTCAAACGGATTTCCGTCAGGTATTGATTTTTCTCCTCATTTTGTTAAACTCAATTATCTAACGACTGAACGCTTCATTGGCATTACACCGTGGACGAATTTAACCGGAGGCGACACTATACTTTTTAATATAAATTAATCTACGATAATCGATTTTGATCTCCACTTCGTTAAAGGTTAAAGTAGCAGATTAACTTTACCGATTGGATTTTTTTATCAAAACAATAATAAATTGCCTTCAATGACTCTTTTCTTCTTTTTCACTTTTTTATATCCTTAAAATATTATATATAT
>JAAAKG020143131.1:0-11437 GCA_010014905.2 Druon quercuslanigerum
TCGATCGCGTTAATTTTACTCTTATCTTTTTCTTGATATGTCCATGTTTCGCTGCCGTATAGTACAGTTGGTACAAATATGGAATTATGTATTGCCATTTTTTCCTTATTTTATATATTTTTACTTTTTATAAGGGGGCCTGCTCTACCAATAACCTTCTTTCTGAATAATGGGATACCATATATTTCAAAGGTTTTATACAGATTTTCAAGGATTTATCAAGAATGATGCAAGATTTTAAGAGATTTGATAAGATTTCATAATTTGAAAAGTAAAAAATAGATTATTTGTTATTATTGATGTGAAATAAGTTCTATTCTTGAAAATTCGATTCAAGAATCTGTTATTTGAGAATAGAATCTCTTTTTTCGAGAATCGCCCGTCCCTAACGAGGGAACTTCAATGGGCAAACTGCACGCGAAGGATCGTCCGATGAGGCATACGACATATTGGCACGGTGGAATTTTAATGAGCCAAAAAAGCAGTAACGTCATTAGCCTTGTATTTAATTAAACATCTAATCAAGACGTTGTCTCTGTCGTTACGAGCACGTTTTGCGTCCGTGCCGCTGCATTTTATAATTATTTTATACTTAAACTCCCTTCACCTACTCGCTATCTATTTCAATGAACCGTTATATTGCGCTAATCTAATTCAAATTATATAGCCTTTTTACTTTCGAAGTTTATTTAAAATCGAAAGATATGCAAGCCTCAGACTTGCAAGAGTCACAAGACTATTGACACTATTTGACACTTTTTTTGATTGATCATACTATTCTGCTACTATATCAAAAAAATGATACTAACGATGGGTTGACAACTTGAAAAATGGGTGTACACCACCTTCTGACTTCAAGATACTTCAGAATATTTCAATGACTTTAGAAGATTCTACTGATTTCAGGAGATTTTAAGTGAATGCAAGTGACTTCATTTGAACTTAAAATGAATTCAGATGATCTCAAGTGACTTCACGTATCTGCATGTCAATTCAGGTGACTTTATGCGAGTTCAAATGATCAGATACTTCAGGACATTTTAGATAATTCAAGTGACTTTAGATACTTTAGGAAATTTTAAGAGAATGTAAGTGAATTTAGATATTTCAGGAAATTTCAGGTGTTTCAGGTTGTTGACCCCTTGGATACTATAAACACACTATTTTCACACATTTGTATGTTATTTCAAGATTTCTTCCTTTTCCTTGAATAATATTTTTTAAATTCTATGCTTAGGGACCGCCCATAAACTACGTTACAAATTCAAGGGGGGGGGGCGGTTGTTAACAGGGCGTGGGTCACTGGTTTACATTTTTGGTTGAAAAATCTATTACTATATTTTTGGTTTGGATTTCAATTCGTTTGGTTAAAAATTTATCTGTTTGATTGAAAATTTAAGGAATTTGTTAAAAATCAGTTTTATTGCTTTTAAGTTTCTCATTTCTTATTTCTACAAAGAAGCGTTTAAAAGCTTTGGAATGAAGGGTAAAATATTTTATTTCAATTTATTAAAAGCTATATAATTATTCACGACCCTAATATTTACACTAGGATGGTCCTTTCGACCTGTAAACATTTTTATTTCGATTATTTCTCTGTTTTTCTGAAAAGGAAATTCCATTTTTTTTTGTAAACATTCACCGATTTTAAATGGGAAAAGCTCGGTTTTTGAAAAAATGAGGTTAAAATTGTTTCTTTAACAATAGTTGTTACCGACAGCCGAACCCATCCACCTGAACCCGGACCAGACCATTTCAGAGTCGCTATTAATACATTAATAGCGACCCTACATATCGATAATTCTTTGTGGCAGAGATTTTTCAGTAAATTTTATTGTTTATTGTCCGATTGTGACCCTAAGGGGGTCATTTCACAGAAATTTTTATTTTAAAGTTTAGATCTATATGTTATTCTACATGGCATGGAGTATAGAAAAACACTTTTTTTTTGTAAATTTTCGTTGACATCCGGTGGAGATATGGGCGACCAGAAGACGCCATCTTTAAAAGTGGTACCTATGATTTCTCCATTGTGAATCATCTAAAACATACGAAACAAATTTTATTTTCAAGTACATATTAATGGCTATCTAATGACTCACGACTGAAAAAATTCATTGATAAATGAACAAATAGTGCAACTTTCAATTTTTTCCCTTTTTTTCGCCTGTTTTTTGTTACTAATTGTATCATAATATTGTTAAATATCAATGGACAATAATGATAAAAGGTCATTAGATAGCCAAGACTTTTCTGAGCATTTCCAAAAAAAATTAGGCAAATCGGCCTAGTAGATGGGCCGGAATCGTGGGTACCAGTTAAAAAAACACTGTTTAGAGAAAAACGCGTTTAAAGATCTTGCAAAAATATCAATATCATCATCATAGGAATGGTAATCATAATCATTTTTTCATAACCTGAATATTGCATTTTATGTTTTTTGAGTCGCTGATCACGATTTTTCTATCAAATTTATGAAATTAAATTGTTTAAACAATTTTTATAAACAAAATTATCTTAAGTAATAAAACATGTTTCAAGTTGCATATGTTTTCCATAGTTTTCGAGGTCACTGATTACAAATCTAGAACCATTTTAACATTTTTAATTTTTTTAAACAATTTTTTTGACGAAACGTTGCAAAATTTGATTTTTTTCATGGTACATATGATTTCCATGGTAAAAGGGGTCAAGAATGACGAATTTGACATTAAATTCAGAAAAATAATTTTTTTAACGAGATTTTGAACCAAAATATTACTAGCTAACATTGTTTTAACGCATTTTTAATAGTTTAAAGAAGTTTGGCGTAAACAAAAAAAATTCTTTTGATCAAGTAAAACGAAGAAAAATCATCTTACCCTTAATCAGCGATGTCTGGACAATACAATCCTCCCGCTTCATCTTCGTAGAGATCGTTTGCACGTGTTATAAATTTGTTTTAAAAAAATAATCGACATAAGTATAAGAGTACGAACCTTGAAAAAATGTTACTTTTCACTTGAAAACACGTTTTTCATCGAGACCTTGCGGCGAATCTTATTTTTAATCACTTTTCGATACCATCTGAGGTAAATGAAGGTTTTTACATTATTCTTGAGAGTTTAAAGTAACCAAAAGTGAACAAAAAAAAATTTTGATTTTTTTTTTAATTTTTACCATACTACCCCCTTAAGTTGTTTAAAAGTGTAGGGTAAAAGCAGATAATATTTTAGAGCTAGATATAATTTGGTTTCGTGAGTGCGCACTGGTGAAGTAGAACCAAGCTGATACGCCATGTTACTAAAATCAGCCACCCTAGGTACATGGAGACATTGACACCAGTAATATTGGATATATATAGATTCCCTATTAGACTCTCATTTAGACAACATAGGCTCCCAACGATAGAGACTTGATGTTCTTACTGGCTAGACTATGTCGTTACAAGAAAAGTAGTATGAGAAGGTAGCAAAATCGAACTTTTGAGGCACATAAAAGAAGGTATTACCATGCATTAAGTATAAAGATTTGAAAAAAAACAGCAAGACACTGAAGTCCCTTAATTGGAAGACATAAATAATTATTTGTCAGTTGTTTGGGGGAAAAATAAACAAAAGCAATTTAGACGCTGCGTGGTTCCAATCAGAGAAAGCAAGAACAAGCAATTACCCTGAAATGGAGCTGACTAACATCATCAGATGTTTCTGCGGTTTTGAAAAGGATTAGTAACTGGAAAGCTGCCTAAAAAACCAGACGCTCAAAAGCCATCTGAATTTCGGCCTGTCTTCGTACAATTTGTAAATGTGTTACAACTATCACTGCAGATAAGGTATATTCTCACTGCAACAAAAATAATATCCTTAAAAAAAACTTTGAGAAAAACAAAAAGGATATTGTAAAAACTCGCAAACCTGTCAAGATCGATTCACTGTAGAAGCTGCTGCCATGAATCAAGCTCGTAAACATCAAAGGAACTTGCGGATAGCATACATTGACTTCCTAAGTCATGTGATGCGGCTTTGGGTACAAGAATCAAGAATTTTAGTCATAGAGAACCAAGGATAACTATATCGGTACGTATTACGACGGGTATATTTCAGAAGGCTTCTTCAGTGCACTATGGTTCTGTTTAGCTTTTAATCCATTCAGCAAAACAAAAAGTAACATGTCACATGGGTACTAAATATATGATAAACAGGATGGTCATCAAGTGACCCTTCTTCTGTACATGAATGACCTGAAGCTATGCGCTAGTTCAGAGCAGAAACTTCAGCAAGTGATCGATGTCAGAAAGCAGTTTTCTAATGAAAGGAGTTCAAGGAGTTCGGACTACAGAAATTGCAGGACAGTGCGTTTAACCAGAGGGGACTTAAGGACCACATAGTTAGAGAACGAGTTCGAAAATGACATTGAAACAATGGCTGCGGGTAAGTCATATAAATATCCAGACTAACTCTGGAGAGTTCTTTTAACTCGGCAAACAAAATCAGGGCAGTCAACGCCTATGTCATCCTTGTCCTCACGTACTCTTTTGGGATCCTCAAATGGTCTTGCATCGACCTTAAAAGATTAAACAGAACCGTCTGCAGTAGAAGTGCTGATGCACCGAATGCATCACAGTAATTCGGTGGTTGAAAGGGTATATCTACCACGACATAGAGGGGCGATATTCAAGAAAAATCATTTGCGCTAAGAACTTTAGTATAGGAACACATTTTCATTAATACAAGTACCCCTTTTTGGTTGAATGCATGTGCTTTTTCTAATTTCACAGGAAAAAATTGATTATTTAAACAATTTCTATTAAAAAATGTACT
This sequence comes from Druon quercuslanigerum, assembly GCA_010014905.2. Classification (NCBI taxonomy): domain Eukaryota; kingdom Metazoa; phylum Arthropoda; class Insecta; order Hymenoptera; family Cynipidae; genus Druon; species Druon quercuslanigerum. Next base: position 4,800 of record JAAAKG020143131.1, read on the forward strand.
TTTGGATTTTTCTGGTATCAAATCCCAGCTAAGAAATACGCAAAATCTCTTGCGGAGTATTTCGCTGTAAAGTTATCGAGCGTCCGGCCCTCGAAACAACAAGAGAAATCCGCAAACGCCATAGATGCGGCATGCCGAATTTAACCGTTGTCGCTTGCGTATTTCTTCGCTTGGACTTCTATGCTGGATTCGACACATGTCCAACTTAAGAATTTACGTACACCACATGCTGGCACATGCGGAGTTTTGATTTTGTACCAAGCAGCGTGCTGGGCCACTTTTGCGATACAAAAAATTCGCAAGGTACTTTAGTTATATTCTTCCCTTGTATTTCGTGACTTACTCGCCTTCTCTTACAAATTTCAGGCACCACAAATTACTTTGCATACATTTTTATATTGCATTTGCTCAATTTGCTCAATATTCAGAATTTTAAACATTCATTTTTTATTACAAATAATTAAAAATTATAACTTTAACCATGATAGTTAGACGCAGCTTACTGCCACGATTGCATTGATATGAAAAACCCGTTTTTCGAAAAAATGTCGCTTAACTATGTTTTTACGTTGTAGAGCAGTGTAGATTTCAAGAAACTGTGTAAGCACAAGTTATACCGCTGCTTTAGAACACAATCTGTAAAGCGGATCTTGACTAGACGCCATTGAATTAGTCCTCAGAGGAGGCCTGGAATATCAGGACAGAAACCATAGAGGAATCAGAAACACAATGGGGACAAGAAGCCATCCGCGCGGAGCATTTTAAAATGTGAGACCAACATGAAATGGACAGTGAGGCATCAAATATTTGGTTGAAAAAGGTCGCTCCGTTTTCAGAATCGGAAGGATGCTTTATTGCGATTAAGGATAGGGTTTTTAGCACCAGAAAATATCGTAAACACGTGCTACATCAAGACGTGGTTGACCGGTGCCGATTATATGGAGATTTCGAGAAATCCATAGAGCAAATAATTGATGGTTGTCGCCTAATGGCTCAGAGAGAACATACGTACAGAAATAATAATGGGGCGAGCATTATTCATCAACAACTTGCTCTAAGCCTATAGAAGCCTGTAACAGAATGGATGCCTTTCTATAGATATATTCACAGTAAACCCCAGGAATAAAGTTGTTTCTTTTAATTGGATAAAAACACTGCAGCACGTTTATCTGACGAAAGATTAAATTTATCTGACGAAAATATTTATTTGGCGTATGTGATATGTCAAACGGCTGCATCCAGGTTCACCGAAATAATTTCCTCCATAAATGGCCTAGGGGAGTAATCATGCAAAATTTACCCCCGCACGTATCAAACTCATATTACCACTATAGATGAGCATCCGTGTGACAAAACATTCCTCTAAAGGATACCTCAAAAATTGTATTGCTAAAGGATTTATGGAGGGAGAAAGGAAAATCAAAAAAGTTATTTTTCTCGGAAATTACTGAACGGATTTTGATGATTGAAATATATGTTAAAGTCACCCATAAGACAAGATGGACAAAAATATTTAAAATTTTTAGAATAAAAAATAGGGGTAAAATTTTTTTTTTAAATTTCAAACATTTTTTTTGAGGTTGAGTTTTAGAGATACACTATTTTTCCCTAAAAACACTAGAGTTATATCTAAAACATAACCACAATTTTTTTTAATTTTATAAACATTTCTTTTACCCCTACTTTTTATTTAAATTTTTTTTTTAATTGTTTTTAACTAGTCTCTTGGGTGACTATATCATATATTTTGATCATCAAAATCAGTCTCGTCGTTTTTGATCGATCTGTGATGTTCTAGGCCTTAAGGTAATGTTGTACGCTATATGCAACACACGTGCGGCGCCCCGCACTAGACTTTGTTTTCTATAGCCATGAAGTTCCCCTATGAAAAATTTTGGTGAAAAATATGGTGAGTTACACAATAAAAGTTTTTTTTTCCTAAAAAAAACTAGAGGTGTATCACTAAAACGCTATCTCAAAAAAATGTTGAAACTTTTTAAAACATTTCTTTTACTACTACTTTTTATTTAAAAAATTTAATTTTCTTCTGTTTCTAGCAAGCATTCTGGGTGACTATTACATACATTTTGATCATCAGAATCACTTTCATCGTTTTTCATCGATCTGTGATGTTCCAGACATTGAGGTAATGTTTTTCGCTATACGCAACACACGTACGACGCCCCGCGCTAGATTTAATTTTCTTTAGCCATGAAGTACCACTATAAAAAATTTGGGTAAAATATATGTTGAATTAGATAATACCAGTATAGATGGTATTATAGGTGACTATATCATATAGTTCGATCATCAAAATCGGTTCAGTCGTTTTCGAGAAAAATGAATTTTTTTATTTTCCTTTCCCTTAGTTCCCCTAGAGGTATCCTTTGGAGGAATGTTTTATCATACGGATGCTCATCTATTGTGGTAATATAAGTTTGATACGTGGGGGGGGGGGGCAACTTTTGCATGCTTAGCCCCCTAGGCCCTTTAAAAATCCTCACGGTATACATTTTTAAATCGTCTCACTTTATGTAAATGATTTTAACTAAAAAATCAATCACCTACACTTACAGAATACATAGGCTGCACTTTTTTAGTTTTTATGTAGAGGTACCTATCCTCCCTCTATGCTTCTGACCCAGATGAAGGCTTCGAAATTCGTAAACAAAAACAATGAGTGTAAACTAACCAAACTGCAACCTATGTATTCTGTAAGTGTAGGTGAATAATTTTTTGGTCAAAGTTATTTAAATAATGTGAGACGACTTAAAAAATGAATACCGCGAGGATTTTCAAATTTATGCAGGAATTTTTTGGGTGATCCTAGACGCATCCTTTTCACATATCATACATATGTCAAATAAATATTTGCGTCAGATAAGCTTTATCTTTCTCCAGATACGTTTTATCTTTGTCATATAAATGTTATATTTCGTCAGATAAACGTGCTGCAGTGTTTTTATCCAATTTAAAGATAAAATTTACTCCTGATGTTTACTGTGTTCCAGTGTCCGTTTTAGAAAACGAAGATCTGCTCTTATGTTGGGATGTTATTGACCAGCCGGATTATTTTATTCAAACCAATCGACCCGACATAGTGATACGAGAGAAAAAAGGTGAAAGAGTCTGCATCATTGACATTGACACTGACATTGCATCCATAAGTAGAGCGAGCTCAGGCATGAAGTAAAGACAATATGGAGGAATGTGAAACATGCATCTATTCGTCCTATTGTGTAGGATACTGACAGTAGCTCAGAATGAGATTTGATTAACCACCTGTCGCATTGTAAGACATTTTGTAGACCATCAGGAAGCAAGCGACTGAAAACCTGTGGAGTGGCAAATATTAGCTCTACACGATAAAAATTGTCCTATAAAAATAGTAGAACTCAGTCTAGGAATCTTGGACAGGTACCAAAATGTTATAAACCTGAAAGCCTCCTTCTTTGAATATTTACAAGATAATTCAATACTAACTACAAGAAAGAACCACATAAAGTACTGCGAAGCAGAACACCAGATTTGTAGTCTTTTCCTTAACGCATAATATCGCACGCTGGGTATATCAGTCGAAATGGTCCTTATATACTAACCAGCAAAATTCTCACCGCTTGTGAGAAACGACTAGTGCCAGGCTAAAAATTGGTGTTGCCCCAAGTGATATTTAATTTTCTTACTTCAATGTCGAATATTTTTTTGACATATTTCATTGAAAGGTTATATCATGACTATCTTATTTGATTATTTTTAATGTTAAGAATATTTAATTTAATGTGAATTTACTTTAAATTTATTACTGTATATTCGCGTCGAAAGTTCAGTACACGTTTACTTCTTGTGAGTTTTATAAGTGCTGGAAGATTGATAATATGAGTAAGATAAATATTTTTCTCTAAAATAAATTGAAATATGCATATAAAAATTAAGTGTAATAGGAGCCCCAAAAATCCATTTTTTCAGTTATAAAAGAAGATATTGCATTTATTTTTGCTTTTTTTACTCTTAAAATTTAAAACTTAAAAAGTGAAATATTTTTTTAAATTTTAAACTTTTTGGTAGTAAATAACCTTCCTTTTTAAAAAACTATATTTTTTAGTTAAAAATTCCACATTTTTGTACAAAATTCATATTTTTTGTTGAAAATTCACTCTTTTTGTTAAAAAATCATTTGTTTGGATTAAAAATGTAACTGTTCTGTAGATGATTAATGTGATTGGCTTCATTATTCAACAGTTTTGTTGAAAATTAATGTATTTTCTTGAAAAATCGTCCTTTTTGGCAGAACATTAATCTTTTACGTAGAAAATTAATTTTTGTTTGTTTGAAGGTTTAACCATTTGGTTATAAGTTGAACTAATTTGTTATAAATTAATTTTTTTTGAATATAACAACTTTGTTTAAAAATTTAACTCTTTTGTCGAAAATTGTTTTTTTCTTTTCCTAAATTGGAACCCAAAAATCCATTTTGTTAGTTAGAAAAGAAGATATTAAATTTATTTTTGTCTTTTTTTACTCTTAAAAATTCACGAAATAATAAACGTTTAAGGACTTTAATCGGCTTGTATTGTAAGTAATTTTTCATAAGATTTGCCTATGAATATTTTTCTTTAATTCAAAGATAGGTTTTTTAAATCAAAAACCTTTTTCTGAGTGTATTTAAATTATTACTAGAAGAAAAAAGTTTGGATCATCCTTAAAAATAAATATAATTAACTCATGGAAAATCTTACTCCGTAATTTTTTTAATTAAAAATTGTGAATTTGGAATGTTTGAAAGATTAAAAACATTTTTTTCCTATAGAAAAAAGAGAAACATATATTTTTAGATGTAAAAATACAGCCATCTTCAGCCATCTTCATTTTGCATTACCGAATAATGTCCGAATGCTCGCGTCGAGGCGCAGATATATTTTCCCAGACTGGTTAGGACTTCCAGTGATATCAACGCGCTATTTTTCGCCTTGGGAAGTTATACAAATTCTTACGAACCGAATTAAAAATATTCACAGCTTTTCTTCAATTTGTCGTGGACTGAATTTGGCTTCTTAATTAAATTTTGTATAGTAAATATAGAACACTTTTTCCGACATTATTATCGAGAATTACACGACTCGATAAAGGAGATATTTCGGGTTTCGATCGTGTACAAAACTACGAATTTTGCCGACGTTCGTGAACATTGCAGTTCACTTCTTCAGGGCTGACCTGATACTCAGCTATCAAGTTATGGTGTTCTTATGTATACTCTTTAAGATTCCTGTGATTGGCCAGAGCACCCCACCATGGAGACAGGAGGCAATTGATTGGCAATCAGCGCTAGCTGAACATCATATCGAAACAGGACATAACATTTTATTTGATAAAACAACCGTCATCGCTAAAATACATAATATTTTTCCAAGAAAACACAGAAAAGCAATCGAAATCTTAAAGCACCCTAATATCATCAATAGGGATAACGGTTATAATACCAATCCGATTTGGCTTTCCGTCCCCCCGGATTTTTAAAATAAGACTTGATTGGCCAATCAGGTGCGTCCTGTCTCCATGGTGGGGCGCTCGGGCCAATAACAGGCATCGTAAAGAGTATCATAAGAACAACATAACCGGATACCTCAGTTTCAGGTCAGACCTGAAGAAGTGAACTGCAATTTTCACGAAACGTCGGCAAAATTCATATTTTTGTACACTATCGAAACCCGAAATATCTCCTTTATCAGAATGAATCATCGAGAAAGTATTAAATCTATTATCAATTACACGACTTGTTTGCATTTAGTATTGAAAAGTTTAAAAACCTTCAATTAAAAGTCATTCAAATTCTCAAAAATTTTCGTACCCGTCCAAGATTCCTGAACTAATTCTACACTTTTTACAGGACATATTTTTTCCGTGTAAGGAAGCATCCAGAGGCGACGTCGTTTTAAATTAATTTATAACATCTTTATCTTAATAGTCAACTTGAGTTATTTTTATTCCGGGGTTGATGATAAAAACCGGGTTTACCTGAGAGCAACTTAAAAAAATGAAAGATAACACAGTAAACCCCCGGAATAAATTTGATCTTTAAATTGGTTAAAAACTCTGCAGCACGTTTATCTGACGAAAGATAAAATTGGCCTGAAGAAAGATAAAGTTTAGCTGATTAAAGATATAATTTATCTGACAAAAAATATCTATTTGATATACATGTGAAATGTAAAACGACTGCGTCTAGGTTCACTAAAAAAATTTCCAAAATATATTTGAAAATCCTCGCGGTACTCATTTTTTAAATCGTCTCATTTTATTTAAATGATTTTAACCAAAACATGATTCAGCTACGCTTAAACAATGCATACGGTGGATTTTGGTTAGTCTATAGTGTTTGTTCGCAATTTTTAAGGTCTTCGTCAAGAATCTTTAAGTTTAGATGAATGTTTTTTTGGTTAAAATCATTTAAATAAAGTGAGACGGTTTAAACACTGAATACCGCGATGATTTTCAAATTTATGAGGGGAAAATTTTTGGGTGGACCTAGACGCAGCCGTTTGACTTATCACATATATGTCAAATATGAGCATCAAGTTAGCTAAGCACCCATCGCATACCAAATTTTGATTAGGTGGATAATTTGCCGTTAATTAGTCGTT
>JAAAKG020143132.1:0-11436 GCA_010014905.2 Druon quercuslanigerum
TCTATGGCTTCTTATGTCCCTTATAACTAGGGTCTCATTCACACATTCTAACCATTCCTTCCGCGGTCTGCCTCTGGATTTCCATATTATTATTTTACGAAACCTATTTTTCTGTTCTTGACGTAGTTCTTTTTTTTACGCTATTCCTGTAAAATCATCCAAATGTGTCATATCGTGTGTCATACAGCACTTAGGTAGTTTTTGACGTACACGGTTTCCATTTTTAATTCTTTAAACATTTTAAATTATGACCAATAAAATGACGATTTAGTGTCACTATCGCGCGAAATCATATTTCTCGACTGACGTCAAATGCAGTCAACACATAAATTATTTAAATTATCATTGAGCGCATTCCAGATAAAATTTAATTTATGAAATTATTGCAAAATAAATTTCTCCGCATTCCAATTCATTTTTAATTGTCTGTATGAAACAGCTAGGTAGAAGCATGTATATATATTGACAAGAAATTTTAAGAAATAATCAGTCAAGTGCAGAAATTCTAACAGAATCGGTTTTCTCTAGTTACAGCAAATGAAGTTTATATTTGCAGTTCTGCCTCTTTCCTTTGCGATTTTTTTAAATTCAATTGGTTCGTATAATAATATAAATAATCTTGAGAATTTTTTAATTTTTTAGAAATATAATTGCCTATCACAATCGTCAGTATAGAAATCCATTTAATATCCCACTTCGAAGTTTAATTGTTTTGAAAAATTTCACTATTTGAGGATTAATTAAAAAAACTATTTATTTGAACACAGCAGGAGTTACATTTAAAAATTGAATTTTTTTAATATGCAACAGAAATTTTTGTCTATAATTAAAATTGAGTTCATCCAAGCTAAAAAAATTTGTTTTTACCAAATATCTCGAATATCTTGCTAAAATTGATTTTGAAAACCCAATTGGCTTTTAATTACTTTTTTTACATCTTATAATTTTTATTTTTGAAAATCAATAATCTTGCGCGGTTTTTTTTACAGGAACTATGTATTTTTAATCATAATTTATTGCATTTCAAAGATCAAACACTTTTTAGCCAATAATATTTTGCGTTTGTGTCAACGTTTTTTTTTATCGTTTAAGGTTTCTTAATCAAAAATCATCAGATTTTATAGGTTTATAATTTCTTATCACTTTCACAGTATATTGGTGTTTTACATAAAAAGAAATTGTATTTTTGAACAAAAATCATTTTAATTTAAACAATATTTAGTACATTTTATCAATTTTGGATTACTTTTATAATTTTTCGGTTATGTTGCTGTTTTACACCAAAAATCATTTTTTTGAATATTCTAATTGGAACAAGATTTAGGACAAAAATTTATATTTTTGAACAAAAATCTTTATTTTTTCAACAAGTTTTGCAAATTTTTCATTAGATGCAGGTTATATTCATGGTTTTCAGAAGAAATGTTTTTTAAAAGTAAAATAAATATAATTTTAACAAAAATTAGAATCTTGAAATTTACGGATTTTCGACTGAAACAAATAATGTTAACAAGTTAAAAAAATGTCAGGTTATGTTAAATCTTTACACAAACAATCAATCAATTTCAACAAGAATTCAAATATTTTAAAGATTTTGAATTATATAAGTGTTTTTTGTTGTTGCGCATTTATTGGTATTTTTTATTTAAAAGCGATGCGAGTAAAATTAAAGCAGTCGGCTTCAGGTTTTTTAAAATGATTTTATGATTTTTGAAACAGTTTGTTTCTGCTAAATCATTTAAAGTTCTGTAATTGATTAGGATATATATTTTTGATTACAGAAAAGAGTTCACAGTCCAAAGCAGAACCACCTTTTCCTCTGAAAAGTAAATGGAAACTGTCAATTGGACTCAAAGGATTCCCAAAACATCCAGGATCTTCAGAGCCAGAAAATGAAAATTATCGTCAATATCGTACAAAAGGTCAGACAAGTCAAGAAAATCTTCAACCAGTAAGAGAAAATAAAAATCATCCTAAGAAAAATCAACATCCTACGGAAAATTTTCAACAATCTGCAAAACCTCTTTCGAAATCAAAAGGTTCTTCAAAACCAAAAAATCCTCCAAGAGATCCTGGTGATCCTGATGATCCTGGAGTCTTTTTCTGGTTACCTCCTCATGATTGAGGAGACAAGAAAAGCAATTTTTTAACTTAGCACATTATCTTAAGTAGGAAGTATGCATATTTATTTTTAAACATAATAAACCAAAATTTTAAAATTTGAAAGCTGTATAAGTTATTTATAATTATTGACAATGTATAGATTTTAAAAATAATTTCACAATGGCTTTAAATATGAGTATATCTTTTTAGGGGACTTTACCACCAAATTTTCAAAAAGCTTATAAAATCGAGGAATAAGTACAAATTATTAAAAATTTCTACCAGGCAGTATGGATGTGTTTACTGGTGCATTTTGTACGAGGTCTCTTTGCTTGCTCATAGAAAAATGTTGTTTTAAATGTAATATTTTTTTTTACATTCTCATAATTTATGACTGAGAAAGTATTCGAATAGTTAAAATTTTAAAACCACAGTTATTTAAGGTTTTTGGACGTTTCAAGGCCCCTTGAATTCGAAAATAAAGTTTTGGCGATAGCGTCAATCTGTCCATCCATCTCTCTGTAAAGAAGATAACGCATTTTAAAAATTATTGGAAACCGCAGTTACACAGACTTTCTCAATCGAGTTGTCTAACGCATTGTGCTCAACTTCGCATTTGCGGTTTCCTATATCTTCATCTCCGGATTATCTCCTAAAATGGTCTCTGAAAGCGTCTCTATCCCCGCCTGCCTCATATTGGATTTCCCCTTTGCTATTTCTCATGCTGACAAATTCTGTACTTTTATTTTTCTTCATTGCTTTACAAAGTAGTTTCTTGCATTATTTGAAGTCATTTTGTATTTCCTTCTCTTCCTCTGCTCTAATTTTATGTTTGCTTGCTCTAATTAGTCACTTGAATATCCTTTTTTTGCGCCTGTAACCATTTATACGTCTATTTCTTTTCTCATCGATAATACCTGTCATGTTCAAAGTTCTCCCGTACGCTTCTTTCTTTTTTTTCAGCAGCCTCAATTTTATCATTTCACCATGCATCACCAGACATTCTTACTAGAACCGCGGTACCATACACTTCGATCGCAAATCTAACAATGATATCCCGGAACATAGTCCATGCGCCTTCTATATCTTTATTTTGTATAAGCGCCGTCTAAGTTGCTTTACCTATGCTTTCGATGTGCGTTCTGTAGATTCTCAATTTTAAATCGCGTTTGTTTTGTTTTCTTGGAACTCTTTTTTTTCCATCCTCGACTTAAGTTAATTTTGGAGATCAGAAGGCAATGATCAGTATTGCATTGAGAATCTATCATGATCCATCAACAAAGTCAATTATATTGTGGCTATTTTCTTTAGACCAGGTGTACATGTGGATCATTTTATGCCCAAACCAAGTATTTGTAATAAACAGAGCCTTTTCTATGCATAAGCCAACTAATTTATCTCCGTCATAGTTTGTTCTTGGATACCCAAAACTACCTAGTATTCTTTTTGCATCCTGATTTTGGATGTCAACCCATCCATTGATATCTTCTAGCAGAATTATTCTTTTAGCATGATCGCAAAAATTTATCGTATCATTTAAAGTGTCCCAAAAGGCGTCTTTTACTTCTCTGGGATCACTATCAACTGGCGCGTAACATGCTATGAGAAATAATCGTTTGATTCCTACTTTCACTCTAGCCTACAGCAATCTGGGAGATATGAAATCATGATCTCCAAGATGCTGCTTCGCTCTATCATTCAAAATCAGACCTACTCTTTGCCTACGATGTGTTTCACTATCTACCCCTAACCATATTTCAAATCCGACTTTCAACAACCCGCTTTCTATGTCCATACTTTCGCATCCCTTTTTCTTTGTTTCAGGTCCTTAAAGTCGAAGGAGCTTTAAGAAAATAGAAATAACAATCACCAAATGAAAGTTGTCGATGCTTTGACCTTTAATTTTAAGAGGCTTGCGCGCAAATGTGGGGTAAATAGAAAGACCGTGCGCATATCGCGAGCGGAATGCATCAACGGGCGCAAAGCGTGAAATAAATACATTATCCAGCGCGAAGAGCGAGACAAATATACGGTCGAGCGCGTATGACGAGAACCAACAGTTGCGCGCCCTAGACGCGCTTAAGTTTGCAATAAATTCAAGAAATAATAAATCCTTCTTTTGTAACTTATATACGTTTTACATTAATTCCTTTACTATTTTTGTAGTATTTGTTGTAATGTTGATTATTCTATCATTTTTGTCTGTAGAATTATTTCCTATAATAAATATCCTATAGTCAATAGAATTATTATTACACTAAAAATTCGAGTAATTAACCTTTCGATTCTAGTTAATTACAATTTTGCAAGGAACTTCTTACGGAAAGATTTAATTAGGTAATACCCTTAAATATCACAAAAATTAATAACAAAATCTTATAAATATTCAAGTATATCGCTTTGTCGGCGTACCAAAAAAAAACATGGAATCATTGTGTTCATATTTTGGTGTTTAAATTATTCGTAAACAAATTTTAATAAATAGAAAAATTTGTGCATATGAGTGAAAAATTCCGGATTCGCATGAATGATCTAGAATCATACAAATAAGAATGTACTAGAAAAACAGGGAGTGGTCGAGATATATGGAGATTTACGACCGTAAACGACGCTCGACAACCGTAAATGACGTAAATGTCGTAAGTGACGCCTTGTCGATAAAGCGTCACTTGAAATGTACATAAAGATTAGGAATTGGGGGCCAAATAAATTAATTATGAAATTTTAACATATTTTCCGTTTAAAAAGACTTAAAAAATTCACTTTATTTGAAGTTAACTGAGTTTCAACAATATTTTTGATTCTCCACTTTTTTGTAGAGCATAAAGCTTTAAATTAATAATTATTATTTTTAAGAATCAATTGGTGGCTTCTGCTTCATTATAATAAGTTTCAAAATGAATTTTTCGCTTAAAAAATTGTAATGAAATATCTTTAAATTTTACCAACTTTACATTGTAAAAATTAGTTATTTAGAAAAATGTGTTTATGATTTAAAGAATTGAAATAATACAAGTCATGTATTATAAAACAAGTACCATATTTTAATATGAAAGAAGTGTGGGATTTACGAAAAATGCTTGTTTTGGAAATATTTTTTGTAATTTAATATTTTCTTACCAATTGTTTAAAAAGGTTGAATTTTGATCAATCATTACTTATTTTTTGAAGGAAAATGTTTCTATAACTATACTGTTACCAGTTTCAATAATAGTTTAATGTTCCTCAAATACGGTTAATTGTTTAAAATACGTTTTCTTTCAAAAAAATTGTCTTAAAGATTTTAACCATAGAAATATTTACATTAAAAATTTAAAACAGTAGTATGGCAGAGATTATTTATTGTAATTCTAGCATTTTCCAAAAATTTGTAAAAAACGACAGTAAGAAAAAAATTAAATTGCAAAAAGCATGGCTAAAATAAATGCTCTCGTGAATTTAAAAAATGTTTAATTTCAAGCAATATCATTAGCAATATTATTCTGATTCTTAAATTCGTAGAGAAACTATATTTTTCAGAGATAGGATTTTTGGCACAACCACCTCAAGTTTTGTAGTAACTTGATTGAAAAGAAACAATAAAGTTTAAATTGTATATGTTTATTTGAAAAAAATTGAAATTTGAAATTGTTTTGAAATTTTGGGAAAAAATAAGGCACTTTTAATGCCTGCTATACCAACAGTTGTGAAATAAACATTTTATAAACATAAAAATTTGTTCGTGTTAAATTAAATTACATTTTTATTTTATTTCTAGATATTTCCAAATTTTTATATTTTTATTTAATATTTCACTTTTATTCTATTTTATAATTTTTTCTAGAACGTTATCATAATGTGTCGCAGGTCACGTAAACCTCTATAAAAATATACACTTTAAATATATTCTGAGATAAGAAACTTTGCTTTAAAACTCGAACCTCTGGCTCATAAATGTGATATAAGGCAATTTGATGATTTTAATAATAATAATTTAGTAAAATTTGAATTAAAAAATATATAAAATTAATAATTTGATAATTATAATTTCACGAAACCTATTTTTCTATCCTTGACGTAGTTCTTTTTTTACGCTCTTCCTGTAAAATCATCCAAATGTGTCGTTTTGTGTGTCATACAGCACGTAGGCAGTTTTTGACGTGCACTGTTTTTATTTGAAATTATTTAAACAGTTTAAATTATGGCCAATAAAATGACGATTTAGCGTCACTAGCAAGCGAATTCATATTTCTCGACTGACGTCAAAATACAGTCAACAAATAAATTATTTAAATTAACATCGAGCGCATTCCAGATAAAATTTAATATATGATATTTTTGCAAAATAAATTTTTCCGCATTCCAATCCATTTTTATTGTTTATATTAAACAGCTATGTAGAAGAATGTATATATATTGACGAGAAATTTAAAAAAATATCTGTCAAGTCCAGAAATTTAAACAGAATCAGTTATTCTATAGTTACAGAAAATGAAGTTTATATTTGCGGTTCTGCATCTTGCCTTTGTGGTTTTTTTAAATTTAATTGGTGCGTATAATAATATAAATAATATTAAGAAGTTTTTAATTTAAAAAAAAATTGTATTGCCTATTACAATCATCGGTAAAGTAATCCAATTAATATCTCACTTGGAATTTTAATTGTTTAAAAAAATTGTTTACTACGTTAGGGTTAATTAAAAAAAAATATTTAATTGAACACAGCAGGAGTTACATTTAAAAATTGAATTTTCTGAAGATGCAGCTGAAATTATTTGCATTAATTTGATTTGAGTTCATACAAGCTAAAAAAATTGGTTTTACGAAGTATCTTGAATATCTTCCAAACATTGATTTTGGACACCCGATTGCCTTTAAATTACTTGCAGTTGTTTTATATCTTAAAATTTTTATTTTAAAAAGTAAATTGACCAATAATCTTGCATATCTTGCATATCTTATGATTTTCGAAACATTTTGTTTTAGCTAAATAATTTAAAGTTCTATAATTGATTAAAACATATATTTTTAATGACAGAAAAGAGTTCACAGTCCGGAGAAGAACCACCTTTTCCTCTGAAAAGTAAATGGAGACTGTCAGTTGGATTCAAAGGATTCCCAAAACATCCAGGATCTTCAGAGCCAGAAAGAAATAATAAAAATTCTATTCAAAATCGTTCAAGAAGTTCTACAAGACAAGAAAATCTTCCATTAGCAAGAGAAAATAAAAATCTTTTTGAAGGAGGACATAATCCTGCAAAACCTCGTTCCCAATTTCCAATGCATCCAGGATCTTTGCAATCAGGATTATTAAATCCACAACTAAAAAGAGAAAATAAAAATTATCTTAAGGAATACCAACATCCTCCGGAAAATTGTCAACAACCTGCAAAACCTCTTTCGAAATCAAAAGGTTCTTTAAAAACAAAAAATCCTTCAAGAGATCCTGGTAATCCTGATGATCTTGGAGTCGTTTTCTGGTTACCTCCTCATAATTGAGAAGACAAGAAGAGCAATTTTTTAACTTAGCACATTATCTTAAGTAGGAATTATGCATATTTATTTTTACACATAATAAAACAAAATCTTAGAATTTAAAATCTGTCTAAGTTATTTCTAATTATTGCCAGTATAGAGATTTTTAAAATAATTCCATATTGGCTTTAAATATAAGGATACCTTTTTGGGAAGCCTTTACCACAAAATTTTCAAAAAGTTTATAAAATTAAGGAATAGGTACAAATGATTAAAAATTGCTGCCAGGCAGATTGTATGTGTTTACTGGTGCATTGTGTATGAGCTTTCTTTGCCTCCTTATAGAAAAATATTGTTTTTAATTTATTATTATTTTTTTTACATTCTCATAATTTATGACTAAGAAAGTATTTGGATGGTTGAAAATTTGACACCACAGTTTTTAAACGTTTTTGCATGTTTTGAGTCCTTCTGAATTCAAACATAAATATAAAAAAAGTTATTTGACATATTTTTACTTCTGATAAGGGACCCTGCTCTACCAATAACCTTCTTACCTTCGTTTATACATCTATCTAACTCCTCATCTATCTTCCCGTCCCTAGTCAATAAGCTACCAAGGTATACGAATTTATCAACTTGTTCAATTCTCTCATCATTTAATATAATGTTGCATATTGTTTTCTAACTCTTTCCATCGAACACCATAGTTTTTGTATTATTTACGTTAATTTTGAGGCCCATGCTCTTCATGCTTGCATTCAGTTTTTTCAAACTTTTTTGCAATTCTTCGATAGACTCTTCCATAACAACCTTATCATCTGCGAACGCTAACCCACGTACCCTTACTGTTTTGAGATCCACACCTTCTTCGTCGAAAATAGCTATTTTCAAACACTTGCCATAAATAATATAAATAGCCATAAAGATTTAACGCATCCTTGTCTCACGCCTTGTATAATTTTGAGCCAGTCACTCAATTTCCCATTTACGCTTACACTCGCTTTTCCACTCGTCTATATTGTTTTTATAGCTTGTCGGAGCCATCGATTTCAGGACTTTCTAGGTCAACAAAGGCACAGCAAACCTTTTTGCCCACTCTCAAACTTTTTACTGTGATTTGCCTTAAGCGGAATATTTAATCCGTACATGACCTTTCTGGCATAAACCTACTTGGGACTTCCGAAATCTTTTCTTTTGTTATTTTCATTACCCTACGAATAAGTATTTTTAAGTATATTTTACTCTCTGTACTTAATAAGCTGATCCCTCTGTAATTATTGCATTTACTTTCATCTCCCTTTCGTTTGTATATTGGTACGATAATCGCTTTTTTCAATCACTTGGGACTTCTCCTATTTCGATGCATAGATTTATCAGTTCGCACAGTCTATGTGGTATGTACTCGCCAACGTGTTTAAGCATTTTAGCATTAATACTGTCTATCCCGGAGTCTTTACCGTTTTTCAAGTTCTTGGTTATATCCCTAAATCAATGATGCAGACTTTCCTAATCGAATTTTCTAACGCATTGTGTTCTGCATTGAATTTGTGGTATCCTGTATATTCATCTCCGGATTGTCCCCTTAAATTATCTCTGAAAGATTATACGCCCAACAACCATCTTTATGCAATAAGTTTGTTTTGCCAGTCAAAATTATGTCCAAGTTAAGTAGCAATTGTTTATATGATGTAAACTGTAGTTATAACGTCCGCCTCAACAAACTTTAGATAATAAGGAAGGGTTGGGGGTTGGGGGGGGGGACGAGTCGTCTTGGGTTGATATTTTTATACTGAGAAGGTCTTCAGCACCGTTTCAATAGATGGGAGTTCATGTGATCCATCTTATAGTAGCCGGTAAGAAATCTAAAAGAAAACTTGTAGATAAGTTTAATAAAAGTAGATGATTGTGGAATTCTAATACCTCAAAAATTAGATTTAATATCATTTGAAATTTTTTTTAAAAGTTGTAGCAAGTATATATAATATATTATAAGCTTATGTTTTCACAACTCATGATAGAAAGTACGGTCTTGTAGCAGATGTTCGCTGGCAGTCAATAAAGCCATCTGTAAATAAGGATTGCAGAACGTGGACAAAACTTGTATTCCTTCTCAACGCTCTGCAGTCACAAGACACGGCAGAGTCCGTTAGGAGAATTTTGTGATCCAGAATAGAGATTCGAAAATGTGCATATAGATATTGTAGACTCGCTTCCGAGTTCTTTGGGATTCCGATTTTGTTTGAAGATGGTTGATCGTTTTACTCGGCGGCCTGAAGCAGTGTCCATCGAAGACATAGAAGCAACCACCATTGCACGAGCCTTTATAATTACATGGATCTCACGTTTCGGGATACCATTACGAGTGACATCGGACTAGGGACGACAGTTTGAGGCTAAATTATTCAGTGAATTAACTCAAACAATCGACACCGCCTATCTACGCACGGCAGCTTACCACCCCGCGGCGAACGGAATGGTCGAAAGCCTCAAGAGACAATTGAAGGCACCAATCAGATGTCACGAAACGGAAGCTTGGGCAGAAATTTGACCTGCTGGGAATTCGAGTAGCTATTAAGGATTACGTAAAATCAAGCCTGACCGATTTATTTTATGGCACAACAGTTCGTCTGCCCAGTGAATTTTTCCAGCCTTCCTCTAGTACGAGGTATACTAAATTCGTTAAAGATATGAGGAAGAAGAAGATGGAAGTAAAACAGGTACAAGAAATTTTTCATTTTTAAAGAATTGTCTACCTTGCCTTTCGTTTTTATTCATCACGATGAAATACGCAGCCCCCTTCAACCGACGTAGGACGGACCTTTCGAAGTCGTTGATCGAAAGGAAAAACAGTATACAGTAGTTGGAAATGGAAGAAACTGTAAGGCACCTCTTGATTGACTTGAAGCAGCCTTTGTATTAAACGAGGATCTGGTCGAAAACTAAGGCAACAAAAACAACGATGACACATTTTTGCAGCCACCTGATAAGCACCTTCTGCAAGATAAAGATGAACCAAGTGGTTTTACCACACGACAGGATAGGAACGTTCGGTTCTGGGAACGACTGCAGGCAAGTTTTTATAAACAATGAACAGGCAATTGTAACTTTAACGTTTTGTTCTATAAATTATGGATATAAATTCTTTCAGTGTAAACTTTTCTCTTATAGCATTATCACTTCTAAGTAGTAAAGCGAATATATACTTATTGTATTTCTATTCGTAGACTTTGTAAATTTTGTAAGCTTATGTTTTTACAATTTAGGACAGAAAGTACGGTCTCGTAGCAGATGTTCGCGAGCAGCCAATAAAGCCATTAAACACAGAGCTTGGACTTAATTTTCAGATTCTCGAAAAACCCAAGTTTGTCACGTAGCAATAGTACCGTTTAGCATGAGTCATACTACCATTGCGAACCTCCCGAAGGGTTTTACGGAGGTACCTACCATCAGTAACTGCCAGACCGTCTCAGTGTTCATTTCGTTTCACATTGTAACATTTTTAATAAATATATTGTTTTGTTATTAGGTTCCGGTGTACTTTACGCCTTCAACTTTCTATCTTAACTAACTATAATCATACATATACGCTTTAAAGTCATAACTAATTTCCAGCACACAATCGGACAATCATGACTAAGACTGTCAATTTCACGTTGAATATTTCCTATTCATATTATTTGAAGAAACCTATTTTTCAATTATTTTATTTAAGTATCTGTATTTACGACTTTTTTTAAAGCCAGCCAAATGTGTCATCTTAAATGTTGTACAGCACGTACGACTTTTTTCGACATTCACTTGTGACACTTTTAGACTTAGCATACTTTAGTGCCCTACGTAACATCCCCACCGACTGCATTCCTAAGGGACAAAGGA
>JAAAKG020143133.1:0-11436 GCA_010014905.2 Druon quercuslanigerum
CATTTTCAGGAGCTCAGGGGCCTCCCCACTCCAGCAAAATAATTCTATATCTCCTTTTTGCATCCGACGTCTCAATTTCGAATTCCTGTTCGCCACTGATCGTTGTGCGCAGATGTTGAAAGCAGCCAACATGGTTCGCAATAAGCAAAGTCTAGAATTGGTGAACAGCATAACCAAAGTCTTTTAATGGTCTATCCACAATTGATTGTAATTGAGAAATATGATGCAGAGAAGTGTCTATAATCTTGATTGGGATCCTTTGGAAATGGTCCTTCTGGTCTTCACGACCCATGTGTTATTACTAATTGTTTAACTCGATCTGTAAGATCTTTCTCTTTAAAATGACCTTCATCATTTGGATACTTCTTTATCAAAAGACTTTCCGCAATATCATCAATACAATTAACTTAATTTATATTATTATCGATAGAATTAATTGCAGAGGCCACTTTTTCAATGCATGGTTTCCTCTCTATCATTTAAACGTAGCAAAATAAATATCATGCATTAATAATATAATGCATTATTGAATAAAAACTTGATAATTAATTATAAAAATTTAATGAAATATGGCCGCTAACTATTGCAACGGTAAACAGTAAACATAACCTATTCTTGTGTTTATTATTGTAAACGTATTTTAAAAGTATAAAGAAGAGCATAAAAGGAATTTAAAGTGCCTAGAATTTTACTAGGCCGCAAAATTTTCAAATAGGGATTTCGATACTTTTTCTTCAATATTTTTTTCTCGAAAATAAAGTATTCAACCAATTTTTTGAATGCACTAAGCTTTTTAGAATTCTATGCGGTATTTAAAAATATATTATCTAAAATTCATGCAATGACTCCATTTGTTACAATTCTGTACGTTAACTTGCAAAGATTTATATTAACCTGCTCAGTACTTTTTTCTGGGGAAATATTATTATCCAGTATGCCGACCTCAGTAGATGCTTCTTCTTCAGTAGAAAGTTGCATTCCTTCCTTTTATTCGTACAAAAATAAACATAAAAAGTTAAAATGTTTAAAAATATGCTCTTCAGTTCTACCTACCTCAGATTGTGTTTCAGAGCCAAGTTCTTGCATTTTCAGTATTTCTGAATTTTCTTCAATACTAAAATTAACATTGGTGGCTGTTTGAGGTGATAGAATTTTGGTAATAAAAATATCCATTTTTAGTATTTTTTTCTGCAGCTCTTCAAATTCCTTTTGCTTTTTCCGTTCAGAAGCACCGCTCTCAAATTTCCTTTTCAACCGCATACTTTTATCAAAAAATTAATATTACAATTAAATGAATAAGTGCACTACGGGACTCTTTTCGAGGTTACGTTACTTATCAGTTGATTTCAATACACAGTCACAGAATACACATCAAAACTCTAAAGTTAACCGAGTCACTTTGAAACTTACCTAAGGGGCCGTACTTAAATTACGTAACGCATTTTAGGCCCTCTCTAAGACCCCCCTGCCCCCTGTAACAAACCATTACAAAATATTTTTACCCCCCCCCTCCTCTTACTGTACGTAATATTTGGTTTCGAGAAGTAATAAGATATGAGACTTGAAATTAATGGAAATTATTAATATTTGAATATAACATGCTTTGCAAGTAAAGACTTCTACATATGAATATTTATAAATATGTATTCAATATTCACAAACTATGGATATAAACCTTGGAACAAAAGCACTTGAACTATTTTTCCTTTAAAATCTTTCTATACCGAATAATATTTCTAACTTTTTTAGTAAATTAAATTTGTAAGTCTGCTCCATCCGTGTCTTCTGTCCATGTGCTATGTAACCAATCGTTCATGGACGAAATGATTGGCACTGATCGTTCTTGGTTTAGCGCAGACTGCTCTTTGATTTTCTCGCTATCGTCATAGAGACTTTCAATATCAATCCATTCCACTTCCTCAGTGAATGGACCTTCAAAGAGGCACAGAACTTCTATTTCCCGTTAGGCAATTATGCGTCGGTGTCAAATTCTTAAAGTTTCGAGCGGTGCCCCAAGAGGGTGCATGGCCTTTCGATTCTTTAAAGCTCCTTTCTTAAATGAAGTGTAAAAGCCACAGAATCTACACACTCTACTAGTAAGATCTTTCTGGATTGAGGGGCAGTAAAGATCATAAGGAAAAACTGGGAATTGCTTTATTCTGGTTTCATATTTAATGCTAAACTCAAGAGAAGAGGAGCGAATTTTGCTTCTGCTTGATTGTCAGGTGGTGGTATCATCAAACCTGATGGAGTTTGCTTCAATGGATATGGGGGCGGTATGTATCCTTTCAGAAGCACTGATTGTAGCTTACCACTGAACTCAAGGCAGCAGTGAGTTTTTCCGCATTTTATAATCTGTGAAAAAGTTATTCATTTCCGTCTTTAAGACATGTATATTATTGTTCTTGTTGAATTTTCGATCTTTGTTCGTTATAATTTAAGTTATTATACATTTGCATACCTGTAAGCAATACTGACTCTCAAAAACATGCCGGCAGTGCCAATCAGAACTCGGAAGCTCTGGAATTTGCATTAATCCAGCTGATGAAGAGATATATTCCGCAGTCACGGAATGTCCGTCAATTTCCAATTGACTCCATATTTCACATAGAACGCTTTCTGCGTATTCAAAATTTCGTATTTCTAGATCTTCATCAATAGTCACACCTTGGTCATTTAAATGCGATCCAAAGTGATCGTGAGGAATAACAAGGCCAGAAAGCTCTCTGCTCAGAGGAGCCATCCTTCGTTCTACGCGATTAAGGGCACTTTGCCCCGGTGCAGTTGTGAATATAAAAAGAGCATCCAAATTCAAATCTTTAAAATGCTTGATCCCGTGAGTGATAACTTTCTCGTAGCTGAAAATTTTTTGATATTAGATAGAGGTAGAGATTGACGTATTATGATAAAGTTCTGTTTCTTCATCGTGACCTTTGTATTGCAGTGAAGTGCTACAATCATACCTAAGATTTTTGTCTGGTCCGCCATCTACTGACAACATCTAGACAGGCTTTGGCAGCCCTTTGCTATTTTTTAGTATAGATTCAAAACTTTTAAGCTCTAGAAGTCGTTGGAGATCGATAGCGTGTGTCGAAGCAGTTGAGGAGCTGTGCTTACCACTTCTTACGGCGATAGATGTGGGTCCTGAGTACGAAACATCTTTCGCGTTTCCTTGACCATCTTCTTTAATTTTGATTCCAGCATACACCGACAATATTAACTTGTGTCCACCAGCGACGACCCGATCAGTCGTCGATTCGCCGTGTCTCCAAAACCTGCATCGCGCTTTTGAACCTCAAAATTAATCGCACCTTCTAGATTTTGGATCTTCGGTTGTATGGTATTCTGAGCTGGTGTAAAAAATTTTTAGGCTTACAATTCGCAGATCAACTTTGAAGTTCTTCATCTTGATCTTCATTAGCACTTAACAGCACCTGTTTCTCTTGTCGTTCACCTATGATAATTCGAATGGACATTCATAAAACTTTTTGTATTACTTTAATTTTTTATTTATCAATTGTCATTTTTTACCAGTATCTTTTGAGACGGCTTCATTGTGACCAAGTGGTTCCCCGTACAGTCGTGATACTCACAGAGACCAGAGATGGTAGTTTGATTATTGTGCGCTAGGTTCGTTTTTCACTCGCCAGTTTTCTTTGGCGCGTGAAGTTAAATTTCAACTTTCTGTACAATTACTGGGAGTTATTTGTTTCATTTGCGAATTTACAAAAATTACGTACATGGATGAAATACCCCCCCCTCTTCCATAACAAATCGTAACGGAATATCTTGACCCCCCCCCCTTTAAGCTGTCACGTAATTTAAGTACGGTCCCTAACCATTTATTATAGGTATGGAAGTTTCTTTGTGTAGGAGGTAAGGTGACTGGTTACTATTAACTTGATATTAGGTTAGCTTCTTCTACATATTTTATATGCATCTATCTGTTTACATTTGGCAATCGTCAATCTGTCGGTTGGTACTCAAGAGTCTCGACATTCAATGATCATATCATAGTCTACATATGTGAAATTTATTTATTTATAATGGGATGGGAATTATTCTTTGCGTGGTGCTGGTGCTTCTCTTCTTCAATTTCAAAATGGAAGCGCGTGCGTTAAGTTGCCTCGAATTCTTTAATTGTTTCTCTCAGAAACGTATGTGTTAAAATTTGGGGATGAACTATCCCGTGCTTTTCATCTCTTATGGCGTTTATCGTTGTTTCAATATCCTCGTTTGTTCCATCTAATAGTATTGCTGCTAATACTAATTTAGAGTTGATAAAACTACCCTTTGTTGCAGCATTCAGCCCGTAAGTGATGTTCTTTATAAACAGGAATGGCCCAGGTGACGTGCAATTTTGAAAGGAGCATTTTGATTAAGAAAGGGCTTAGTGTAGGTTGGGTTTTCCTCTGGCAAGGGTTTAGCATCATGTTTTAATTCAAACTTAAATTTCCATCGTTAAAAGATTTCGGTGCGTGTGGGTGCACGCACCCAATCGGCAACCAAAAGGTCCCTGAAGGGAAGTGATGCTTGAGGTGTGTGTGAAGGTGCATGCACTTCCAATAGGCACCCTAAGGGTCATCTCACGGCAACCAATAGATCCCCTAGGTTCAGTGATGATTTCAGTGTGTATGTAGGTGTATGCACTTCTAATCGGCATGAAAAGAGTCACCTTTGCAAAAGCCAATATGTCCATAGCAGAAGGCGATAGATGCCTGGGTGTATGTGTGTATAGTGCGTGTTTTTGTGTGCTAAAAGAAAAGATGATATTGTTTAGGAAAAAGAAACTCATGCAAATCCCAAACAATAATCAGAAATAAACCGAGAAGTACTCCTACGCTGTTTAATTTTTAAATTTATCACAAATATAGATTCAGATGCATCAGGAAGTGGAGTACGTTTATTTATTTTTGTTGTTTAAGAATGATCATAGATGAAAGCTCGAAGAAGCGAAACGATGAAGGAAGGCAGGCGGTCCGGTGCTTATTATTTCTTGCGTTAGCACGAAGTATTTTCCTGTTGGTGGATGCTGAAGCCTTGGCACAGGCCGTTGTAGTACGTGGTTTTGTAGGTGATCCGAAAATGAAGCTCTCACTGAGCAGTTTCTTGCATGTTGGACGTCTGTCAAAAGACTGTGTGGTGTTGCGTTGCGAAGCCGTAGAGACAGTAGGTATTAGCGAGCTGCGAAGTAGTAGCTGTAGTTGCTGCGTCGACGGAGGCGATGCCGACCTAGCGTCTAGCGGTGAGGGGTGACATGAGATTGCCCGCTACGTTGTTTCGAGCGAACCTGTCGGCCTGCGTCTCGCCGTGGCGGAGATCTCGATTGAGGTATTCGTTGCATGGTTGTTGGCCGAGTGCGCCGACTCGAGTCTGGCAGAGCAGTGTTCTCCTAATTAGCCGAATCTGTGTTTTGGGCGAAATTCGCGTGCACATCACGTCTTGTTCGTCACTTAACTTAACATTGTTACGTGGTCTGGGACTTTTCTATGTTGGTTGAGAAGGGCGAAGAAAGGAAAAATCTTTTTTTCGTAATTTGCTTTGTTATCAATAAAATTGCTGCATATTTGCTGGCAGAGTGGGTCACGAAATATCAACTTTATTAATGCTAGTTTCTTGTTGACAGTTTCATCGATGAACCAGACTAGTTTCTACAATTAATCTTTTTCATTATATTTTGGCACGGCTTCTTTGTTTATTCCTTTCCAGAGTTTTCCGACAGCATAGGGTTTTGTTTTTAATTCTACCTGCTTTGGGTTTTATCACCATATCATAAAATCATTGCAAAGATCGGTTTGTTGAGCAGTCTGCTACTTTGTTCCCCTTTCGTTTAATATATTCCTCTAGCCGTAATCGTCACCGTAAGAGTCGCGAGATATGGTCTTTCACATTGTGTAGCCAAATGAGTGGTTAGTAATCAGTTTTGATTTTGAATTTGTTTCCTAGCAAGTACTGGCGCAGGCTTTGCATTACTCATACTATAGCTGAGAGGTCTTTTTCTGAGGTGCTACAATTTTTTTTGCTTTATTAAGGGTTCTGCTAATAAATAAGCAAGGGTGTTTGGCCTGGGACAGCACTGTGCCGAATCCTTGATCCGATGCGTCAGTTGTCAATGTGAAACATTATTTAAAATTTGGGGAACCTTAATACTGGTGGTCCAATCGAAATTGTATTCCTTTTGAGATAATCTGATGAGTGGTCTAGCTATAGAAGAAAAGTTCTTTATGAACCTTCTATAATATCCAGCTAATCGTAGGAATGATTGCGCGTGTTTAGATGTTTTCAGCTTTTTGAATTCCTGGATTGCCTTGATCTTAATAGAGTTTGGTTTAACTTCTGCCACGGTAATAACGTGGCGTAGGTATTCTAGTTCTGGACGTATGTACTCGCATTTTGATGGTTATAATTTCAAGCCTAACTTTTTTATCTTTCCAGGACAGTCCCTTAATTTTTGTTAAGTTCTTTTAATCTTTATCCGAATATTACAATATTATTAATGTAAACGCAACATTCTATTCCAATTAGTCCTCTGAATTCCTTGTCCATCATACGCTAGAAGGTAGTGCGTGCGTTTTCAAACCAAATAACATCCTTTTATAATTAAAATGCCCTTGTATAATAGAGAAAGCTCTATACTTTTTGCACTCTTCCTTAATGGGGATTCGGCGGTATATTGCACTAAGGTAAGGAAAACTTAGCATTTCCTAACTGGTCGAGGATATCGTTTATTACCAGGAGAGGTCT
Organism: Druon quercuslanigerum; assembly: GCA_010014905.2. Classification (NCBI taxonomy): domain Eukaryota; kingdom Metazoa; phylum Arthropoda; class Insecta; order Hymenoptera; family Cynipidae; genus Druon; species Druon quercuslanigerum. The sequence continues at coordinate 6,745 of JAAAKG020143133.1, forward strand.
TGCGTCCTGGTCGGTGTCTTATTAATCTAGCGGTAATCTATTACGATCCTAAGCTTTCCTCCTTTTTTAGGGACTATCCATAGTGGGAAGTTAAAAGGTGATTGGGACTTTCTTATTATAACTTTTTCAGCAATCCACTTGTTTCGTTATGTGCAAAAGATCGACTTCTCGTGATCCTATAGACATAATTCTGCTGACTTTAATTTCCTCTGGTGGGTTTAAAAGTTTCTGGGAATCGTTATAATATGGTATTTCTACCTTGTTATTGCATATTGTGTATAGCGCGTTACGAGTTTGGACCTGGGATTTTTGTGGAAGAATAAGAATTCTATTATTCCATATTTTAATGATAAGAATTTGTGTTCTACTATGTCGAATAGTTCATGGTGATCGTGACCTGTTGAAAATTTTTTATGGAACTTAAATGTTTCTTGGTCGGGCTGTAAATCTTTTCTCTTTATTATGTTGATTGCTGCTTCGTTATCTGCTAGTAATTTGTATATGGATCCGTCTTTTTTTCTTCCTTGTATTTATTGTAATTTGCCGGATAATTTAGATACTCTGCTTGGTCTTCGTAATACAGTTGCTCCTGGATTTCCTTCGTTTTCACCTCCTCCATATCTAAGCATTCCTCTTGGGGTTCCCGATGTTCCTAAATAGTTTTTACTTCTGGTGGTTTTTTTTGGAACTGTTCCAATTGAAAATTGCAGTGTTTTAAAAAACATTAAGATGGAAAATGATCAGAATTTCCGCACTTGTGGCAGAAGATCTTCAAACTTTCGCTTAATAGTAAATTAGAGTTTGGTACTCTCACCTTTTGGTTTGTGTTATTGGCTGAAGGTCTAGTTGTTATTGGTCGGGGTTGAAATTTAGTGCTTGGCTTCGGCTCAGTATTCGATCTTTATTTTTTTCCTGTTGCCAGGCTTTATCTACCAATGCTTCTTGTTTAATGGGCCTAACCTGTGACGAAATATCTTCTCTTAAATTCATTATAAATCTTTTAATTGCGCCTTTTTCTTCTATCTCTAGGGCCGTTTTTCTTTTTGTTCCGGAAGGGTGTCTCTAAAAAGATGCCTTGACTAATTGCACCCAGTTTAGCTCGGCTATTGCGATATGTCGCATGGCTTGTTCGGCATGGTCTCTAATTTTTCAGCTACTACGAAGACGAGAAATAAGTCTGGATTGTCACAGAATAAACGAGCTCTTTTTCCGCTTTTTATCAATTCGTGGATACCGGAATCATTAGTTTAATTGTTTAATTATTTTAACATTTCTTCTTCTATCATATTTCTTGGTAGGGGTAGATTCGTAATTGCAGTTTGCTGAGAAATTGGTTGTCTTATTCCTCGTCTAGGTACTTCAGTTTTTTCAGCGTCAGGATCGGAATCGCCATCCGTTATAAGACCTGTATTTTTGCGACTTGTTTAATTTCCTGTCTCCTGTTGTGATTTCCGTTTTTAAGTGTAACAAGCTCTTCTTTCATTCTGAAATTCTCGAGTCTTAACTCTTGCATTTCCATTCACAGTTGCTAGATGGGTTGATTGTTCTTGTAGAGGTCATTGCCATAAAGAATAAAGGACTCACTTCGTACGATGAGTGCCAGCGTGCAATTTAGCGTTCTGGCATCTGTTATCTGATGCGTGTGATTACGGTTTGATATCTATGTTTAGTCTTTTAATGCAGTGACATGCAATTATATCAATACGCGTGATTACTGTTCGCTTTGGCGTTTAGTATTTTAACACAGAGGAATGCAAGGATATAATCTATTACAATTTCCCTGATTCCAAAGTAAGTGTTTCTATTATTGTTGAGGAAAGGCAGTGTTTTGGAGCACCAGGAGTATTTACTTTAATTTCAAGTTAGTCTCCTTCCTCAGGCAGCAAGGAGAACTTATTCTCTCTGTAATTCGATACGACTCATTATTTGGTTTTATACATAAATGCTTCCTTTTGTAAATTCGCTTGATGGCTTGATCCTTTCTGGTTGGAAGCTGGGTGTCGATAAAGTTCTACGTTGTCAACCTGGATTTGGGCCTTGGTCAATGACTGGTCGTCGGTCTTCCAAGCGTTGTTACGTAGATTTGGCTTCCGCCTGATTGCGGGACTCGTTTAATTTTTGAATTTCGAAAAACAGGAGTTTTACGTTGTACAATGGCTGCTCAATTGACCATCTATTTTTAAACCAAGTTTTCCTGCTTTTTAGATTGTCAGGTCTCCCGTAGGTAAATTCGGAGTTCAAATGAATTTTTTAAATTTTTCCCTTTCTTGTTTTAAATGAGTTCCATAAAATTCGCTTTAAGGGTTCGTCACGAGAATTCTTTTTATAAGATTTCTCTATGGTATCCGTGGATGAAGAAATCGAAAGAGCAATCCTGGTAGGATCGTCAAAGTGCTATGCGACTAAAGTGGGGGTAATTTTCAGTTCGTAACAAATGTGTAATTAATTATTTAGTATAATTATTGTCGAACAAATTTTGTATGCATAATTATCGACAATTATTTAGTTCGAATAATTTAAATAAAATACTTTTTATTTCAAGCCCGGTTAAGTTATAGCAAAAAAAGGGTCCCTCAAAGTTATTTTTAAGAAACGGCCCTGACTTAGATCGATAGTGTCCATTTTAAATTTTCACGGTCGGTGAAAAAATCTCAACTGATCGATTATTACCATCCCATTTGATAGTACAGATTCGTTTTAAGAAAGTTTAGAATTCGTGTTGTTTTATCATAATGATTTTTAAAATTTAAGAATTTTTAATGCAAATAATAAAAATTATAAAGGCCTACATTGTAAATTGTAGTTTTAAAAACTCACATTTAAACTTGGTCACTCTGGAATATTAAGAAATGAAAATTCGACTTCTGATCTTCGAAATCATGAAAATGATCACAATTTATATAACATAGTTTTAATTTAATAGGTCAAAATATATAAATAGCTAACTGTGATATTAATTTTTTAGTTTTAAATTATTTGAGATAACAATAACTGTTAATTATATAAATAATTATTCTAAACGATCTGCAAATTAAGATTATTTCCATGAATAATTTTTTTGCTTGACGGAACCTCAAGAAAAGTTTCTTGTTCATGATTTTTTGTCATCATATCTTTTGAATTGCTAGTAAGACTAAAGTTTTTCAAGTTTCCTTCAATAAGCTTTTTTGGCGTAGTGGACTAAAAAATGTCGGAAATTACGTAGAGGTTTCGAAGAAAGTCATTGTCTCTTTTTTGTACGGTCAACAGATTACTTACAATATATTTTACATTTTGAAGATAATCGATAATGTGAAAAATACATGGTGTTAATTTTACATAATAATAAAAACCTTAATACTAAATATTAAATAACTAAACACTAAATAACTAAATACTAATATTTTATCAAATCATATTATAATGAATAATAGGTTAGCCTCTTTACCATTGTCAAAACAACATTTGTTGATTTTTTTAGGATTAAATTTTTAACATTACAGTTGCAGAAATAAATAATATTTAATATTTCAATCAATTAATATTTTACTTTTAGGAACAAATTTAAAAATAATAGTTATTAAGACAACTAAATAGTATAATTTTTTAACAAAGGAGTTCAATTCTGGTTTAAAATATAATATTTGACTTTTATTTAAAAGAATTCACTTTCAGGAATAAAAGATTGGATTCTTTGATTGGGTTTTCTAAAATTCAGATTTCATTCAAGCGCAAAAACGAGAAAGAGGGGAAAATGGGAGATTTTCTTTAGAACAGGGAGAATAAAAGAAACGCCTTAAAAAAGGGGCAAATATTAGAATAGAAAAAAGAGTGTGAAGTCTGTATTAAGATGTTTACATTTAAAATAAAAGCACTAATTTTTATTTTTCCAAGCATTATAAAAAATTGTTTTTTACATTTATATTTTCCATGTTTGATGTCGTATTTTGAATCCCTCTTCGCCACCCTCACAAGGAGGCGATTATGTATCTTTCTCACATTCTACATCCCACTGTCATTTCCAACTTCCCACTTTCCATTTTTCAATTTTTACTTTTCACCCCTAATTTAAAATAAATCATGTTGCATGCCACCGTTAAATCTTAAATCTTTATACCTTACGAAATTCAATAATGAACTATCATTTATTTTTATTAGGACTTTAAAACATCTTCCTTAATGATTAAAGTTTTTTTCTGAAGAATCAACTTTTGAATAAATTTCCATATTTTAAAGTTGACTACTTTATAACTGATAGGAAAGTGTATAGGTGAAAATTAAAAATATGACAAGAGTGTAATGCGTAATAAGTACACTTGGCATTTTTATAAAGTAGTCGAATTGCTTAACAGGCAAATCGACGTTCTTTATTAATTCTTCGAGTAAATTATACAATATAAGAGCCGCAGAGCAAGATTAGAACTAACTTGAAATCGTAGGTTTAGCCCTACTTATAGCGAATGAAGGTGCGTTGGATTGCCTAAATCTATAACGTCAATAGGTCAAAGTCAATTCCGTAACACCCCCCTTTTTAGACAAGGTTCAGTCCTCTAAACCTATTTTGAATTTCCTAGGCTTAATTAGATTCATTAAAGGTTGAGTAGGAGCTGTATAAGTAACAATTTGTGGAGAAATTTGATTATTAGTTTTAACGCAGAATAAACAAAGTTTTTTAGGTAAGAATGCCTTAATTAATTCGAAAATACCACATTT
>JAAAKG020143134.1:0-11436 GCA_010014905.2 Druon quercuslanigerum
TGTATTCAATTTATTCAACATTCTTTGCAAATCTTCGATAGATTCTGCCATGACCACCTTATCATCTGCGAACGCTAGCCCACGTTCCCTTACTGTTTCACACTATATAAATTTCCAATTTTAAAATTTTGTTGCAAATTATGTTAGAATTTCGCGATGATGTCAAAATTCTAAATACTGGATTCAAGGCCTCGAGTAAAATTTTTATAATTAAAAACAATTAACATCTGCTGTATTTAAGTTCATATTTCTGTTTCACGTTCTCAGAGTTTTTTCCAAATTTAGTTCAAATTTTACTGTGGACTTCGTCTTTTTCAAAACCAAATTCTGCGACTTGAATACGTGTTTTACGGTTTAAAATTAAAAAATGCCTTTTTCATTTTAAGGTTTTCAGGTTTTAATTATTTTTTTGCATTTAGAGTTTTCCTTAAGCATTGTACAAATTTCACACGGAATTTGGAATTTTCGGAAACTAAATTCTACAACTTACATACAATTTGTGCAATCAAAATTCGAAAAATACAGTTTCGATGTTCTATATGTCATTTTTTATTTCTATTTTACTTTCTAAGAGTTTTTCCAAGTTTAGCTCAAATGATACGATAAATACTTAAAATCTTATGTTGATTCCATTCCAGTATTTCATTTTTAAACTTAATATCAAGAGAAAAGATGTAAGTAACATCGAATGCAATACAAAATTTGACTTTTAAACGCGTGATTTATTCATAAGTTAAGTTAGACTTAAGTAACAAATAGTTCTTCATCATGTGTTTTAGATGTTTTTTTAATAACTTCATACTTTTTTTATTGCATTTTCGTTTGCTCTCGATGTATATAGTATTAATTACAGCGGCCTTAATTGGTCAAAGTACTTTTAAGAAATTTCTTCTAATTCCATAAACTATGTGACGTCATGAGTTTTAGATGTCATACAAAATCGAAACTTATAATCTGATTAAATATTAGGTAAGCTGTTAAACCCATTTCAAATTTCACATTTCTGTCAAACTTAATTCCTCTTTCTTTGCCGCCATATTCACAGTTCTAACATTTATAATTTAACTATATAAGATCATAGTTTAAACGATTAATTTATATACTGCATTGTCTATTTAGTTTTGGATTCCCTCGTTTTAGGATCAAGGCTACTGCAAACCGTGCCCAAAATGGTTCTTATTTCGAGATTTGAGTGTAATTTATTAATAATAATCCTTACAATATCTCTGGTTCAAACTCCTGATATAGACCATTCATGCAGAGTTGAAGCTGAAACATTCATCATGCATCTCACAGAATTTTCCAGAAGAACAAAATAACATGCTGTAAAATCGAAATCGTCATTGAAAGATCAAACAAAAGTATACTCCCGAACTGAAGTGTTTCTAAATTAAGGTGAAAAAAATTATGTATCTGGCTGTTCAAGAACTTTTTATTGAAAAGCCCATTTTCTGGAAAAATGTTGGTTATCTAGATATGTACTGCAACCTTTTAATTATAAATTTATAAAGCTATATTAAGAAACAAATATAGTATCTTTTTAAACACAAAACGACAAATTTAAAAGTATTTTTTTACCAACCTCTGGGCCTGATAGGCGTATTAATTTTTTTTCTGCGTGAACAGCAAGGAAAAGATACAACCGCGCATAAAACCGACTTGCGCCGTTCATGGGGGTATAGCGTAGAATCTTCTTCGGGAGAGTTGCACTTGAGTTTGAATCGACTGCTCAAACCCGAATGGAGCAATTCAAGATCCATCGCGAATTAATTTTTAATTTGACATTTTGACTTTAAAAGCTATAAAACGATAGCTGTGAATTACTTTTTTAAGTTTATTAATTTACTATTTAATAAAATAATAAAAAAGTGCGTCAAGATTCGTTTTATAAATTGCTTGCGTTTCTAGTTTTGGACAATAGTCACATTTATTGAATAAAACTTTTTCTGTTTAAATTATACACGAAAGTTATAGTCATAAAATAATTTCCTTTTGGAGGTAATTGTGTTTTAAAAATAATTTGCTGATTTTTTGTCCGATAAACGCACATAAATCAAAAAGAGTCTTGTGAGGAATAATAGATTTTTTTTGTCTTTAGCTTCTTTATCATGAATATAGAAGAGTTTCGTGTTCGGGGAAAAGAAATGGTGGAGTATATTTGTGAGTATCTTCGAACCTTAGAGGGTAAACGCGTAACAGCAAACGTCGATCCCGGTTATTTAAGGCCTCTTTTACCCAACGAAGCACCCACCAAACCAGAATCATGGGACGCCATCATGAGGGATGTAGAATGTAAAATAATGCCCGGAGTAAGTTTAAAAAAATGAATTTATTATTTATTGACTTCATTTATTTCTTAAACTTGATTACAAAGCGTGAAATAGTTCGTGCGCCATGCTAATTTCGAAGAACCGTGCCCTTTTAGGTCGTCCATAAACTACGTTGCCAAGATGAGGGGGTTGAGGGTCACGTTAAAAACTACGGTCAGTGGAAGTGACGTTACAAGCTTAGATCACATTTTTAGTATGTTTCCTGATAATAAATTTTAAAGAATTCTCCTTTTTTCTCTCTTTTCTCCCCTTTCTCACGATTTTTCGTTTAAATTTAAATTTAAAAAAAAATAAAAAACTTTAATTTAAAGATGTAAAAATAAAAATTCATAATTTGGAAGATTTCGAAGATTAAAGTTTTCGAAGATTAAGTGAAAAGTTTTAAAGTCTAAATCATCAAAATTACTGCCTTTAGCATTTTTAAACTTCGAATTCGCAACATTTTTAATTATAAATTGTTAAAATTAAAAAAACTTAAATTAGAAATATTTACAATTCAAATTTCTACAATTTCAAAGATTTACATATTGAAAACTCTGGATATTTAGAGACTTACAAATAAAAATTCTAAAACTGTGATATTTGGTAGGAAGTTTCTTAATTTTATATGGTTCCAAATTTGAAAATTCATAACTTAATTCAGTTTAAATTTAATTATTTTGTATTTAAATATTATAAACTGTTTGGTTTCAAGTTTAAATGTACAAAATTGTTATTTCATTCTTTCAAATCGCAAAATACAATATTGAAAACTTAATAGTTGCACAAATTTTAGTTTAAAGAATTTACAATAAATAAATTTTGAATCAAAAGCCTCTAAACAATATTTGAAACAATGAACAATTAAGAAAATAATTTCTCAAATTCAAGCCTTAAAATGAGAAGATATTAGAACTAAGGGTTGAAAAATTAATTTTTTTATGTTACAAATATAGAATATTCAAAAAATTTTTTAACAATTTTGAATTACAATAAAGCTTAAAACTGTACAGTTTCAAAAACTGAAATCATATATAGCATCATTCTTAGTTAAAAAAATAAAAAAAGGAATTGTTTAAAATTTAAAAACATTTGAATTGGATACTTCAAAAATGAATAATAATTATAAATAAAATTTTTTAAATTAAACTATTTTACATTAACAAGTTGAAAATTGTGTTGTGTAAAATCATAATAGTTAAAAATAGAACTATCTAAAATGTATTCCTTAGTGATTGAATAATTTGTTTAATTTTGAATGGTTACAATTTTAGAGTTGTGAATTTTCATACAGAATGCTCAATTTTCAATTTAAGGCTTTGATATGTTGCTTTTTTACAATTAAAATTGGAATGGCTGAATTTTGAAAAGTATAATTAAGAAAGTGAACATGTTAAATTATAATTTATTTATGTAGAAACAATATAGAATTCTAGATCTTCAGAAGATTTGACTTTGAAACATCAATTTATTTCGAATTTTCAAATAATTATGAAACTATAATCGCATTGAATTGAGAATTATTTAAATTGAAAAGTTTAATATTTTAAATTATTCAATTGCGAACTCTCTTCATTAGAAATGATACATTTCAATCTAAATTCACCTAATTTATAAATTCGTCAATTTAAAATAAAATATGTCAATTTGGAACTTTTGAATTAGAAGTGATAAAATTTTAACTCGTTTCTAATGAAATTGTCCGATTTTAACAATTTTAAACGCTTTTAATTAGAACTGATACAAGTTTAATTTCTCTTCATTCCATTCGAAAAATTGTTCTTTTTAGTAATTTTACCTACTCTAAAATAATTTGAATGGGAACACTTTCAACTCAAAATCATTCATTATTGTTTCAGAAATGTTCGAAACTTAATAATAAAAATTTTCTTAATAATGTTTTTTTAAATAATTTATATCTTTATTGTTAAGATATAAGAATCCGAAGACGTAAACTTGCACTGAGCGCGCGTGCATTTACTGTTATATATCTAATTATTATATAGCAGTCTTTACTGTATTGTTTTGTAAAGCTTTGAATTTGTGAAACTCTGTATTGCTCTAATACCTTTTACAGTTAGCATCTGTAACCTGCTCGATATTCGCTTTTATATCCGGAAATTCAATACTTTCCAATACAAGACTCGATCGTTGCAGTGGTCTCATATGACATTTTAGAGTTAAAGAGACAAAGGGATATTGAAATGATGCGATTTTTATCTGAAAAATACAGCATCTTTTTAAAATATAATGTTTAAGATTCAAAATTACATAGCTTATTACATAGCTTATTTAAAGCAATAGAAAAAAAATATTAAGAAATTTGTGTTGAGCTTATTGGGAATTTTTTATTTCTATATTATTCTTGAATAAAAATTACAATCTTTATACATATATTATTTATTTTTCAAGAAAATAATTTTGATTCCACCTTCGTCATTGATAGCTTATATTTATCTTTAAAATGCTATCTACAATTCTGCTCGGATATACAATTTTATCATGCAAAATGATTTATTTGTAAATTGTCGTAGTTTATGTAAACTGCATATTTAAATTTTTTGTTTATAATTTATTATAATTGATTAAATTTGTATCATACTTATGGGCTTTTTTCAGACAAAACTTTCAAAATTATAAAAAATTAACGTATTTTCTTTATATTGTTATATCAAATTTTAAAAACAAAGTTTATAAGTGAAAAGAAAACCATTAGAGGGGCAAAGAAGTCACATTTAGAAGAAAAAAACTGTAATTGACTTCATAGTTTACCAAAATTGAATAAGTCCATTTTATTATTTTAAATTCGATATGGAAATGCGATACATTGTGAATATTTTTTCTTTGCCTAATACTAATTGGGGATGCTAACTAATTGTCATGCTTTGGTTATAAAAAACATAATTTTCACTCTGATATTAAAACTATAAAATTTGGCCCCTTACTCATCAAATCAACTTGCACCAGCGAGATATTATTTAATCAACAATTTGTTTCATGCAAATTTCACTATAAAATCAAACAAAAGAAAATTGTAGAAAATACTTTAATAAAAAAAAGCTGTTATTGCCTATTAATAAATCAAAATAATAAAAATTTTCTAATGGGAAAGAAAAATTACAAGATCTCAAATCACTAATGTTAAATAAACAAATACAGATTCAACTTTTTTTCTAAACTGGACTTGATTCCTCTGGTACAATTTTTTATACTTAATAATGTAAACACTACTAAACACTACTAAATACTTCATGGCTATTTGAACAATTATTATACTATTTCTATTATATGAACAATCTAAACGATTATTGAATTTTGAAGTTCGATTACTAATAAACATTTCTTTAAATCACTTCGGACCTGTTTGGAAAAATTCCATATTTTTTATTTTATACAGAGATTATAAAACAAATTTTCATGAAAAATATTTAAAAGTAAACTTTTTCAGACTAAAACATTTATTTAAGGGTTCAAAATAGGATGTACGTGCTGAATATCTTACGAGAAATGAATCCCTTCTATATTTTCCAAAAATTAAGAAAAAAAAAAATATTATTGTTTTGAAAATTTCTTCATTATTGAATCGTATAAAATTCTCTGTCGAACTTAAAAAGCGAATGTTCTACATTTAAAAGTTTCAAAGATACGACCCTCAGAAATCGATTTTAGGCGAATAATTTTTTTATTAAAATAAAGATTCTAATTTTTATTAAATAACTTTTGGACTCAGTTTGGACTCAGTTTTGATTAGATCCAAAAAACAAAGACTTAGCTCGAATAGAAGAGAAATTGTGGAATTTCGCAAATGACCCTTTTCTATGGTTAAAAATCCATTTTTTATTAAATTTCCCTTTTTCCGAAATGATTGATTTCCTGAGCATTGCAGATAAAATTTTCCGCTTAATAATTTTAAGTAAACTCAATTTCGATTAAATATGTCATTTTTAAAAATTCGTTCATACTTCTAACTTTAAATTTAATTGGTAAATATTGTGAAACAAATATTTATAACAAACTATTTGTTTGCAAAAAATATTATAAAGTTAAAAAAATTAGTCTTTCCAATATTTTAAGAAAATTGTCTTTATAAACATTTTAATAAATAGTAAATGACACAAAAATAAGTTTCATTAGCTCGGGTAGCAAGAATGGAATACGGAACCTTTAAACTATTAATTAAGCCGACGCGCTACTGTATAAGCTAATTTTCGAACAATTGTTGGGACTTTTTCGCCGTGTAGCAAATTTTTCAGTTTCAATTTTTTCGATAAAGTTTAACCCAATTTAATTTTTAAAAGTGTCATTCATAGATGACCATCATTTCGATGCTACTAGAGACAGAGTTTTTTTGACAACAGCCTAGGAAATTATTTATTTCACAGACCCTAGTATTTTTTGTTAAAGAAAAATTATTCGCTCTAGATCGATTTCTGAGGAGCATAACTCCAAAAATGGGCTGAAAGGAAGCAATTTTCAATAAACTAATATTTGTCCACTTTTTCACAATTTTTCAAAAATTTTGAAGGAATGCCAGAGTTTAAAAAGACAAAAACGGGAGGTGTAAAAGCTTGTTTGTGTTGAAGTCAGTCGAGACTCAACGTGCTTTATAAGGAAATCAATTTCTGCTTTCAGATCACCCATTGGCAACATCCACGATTCCACGCCTACTTTCCATCCGGGAACTCATTCCCGTCGATCCTAGGCGACATGCTATCAGATGCAATCGGCTGCATCGGATTTTCTTGGGCAGCGAGTCCAGCCTGCACAGAACTAGAAACAATCGTCCTCGATTGGTTGGCCAAAGCCATAGGTCTACCACCACAATTCCTCGCCGAAAATGAATCCGCCAAAGGTGGCGGTGTAATCCAAGGTTCAGCATCCGAGTGCATCCTCGTCTCAATGCTCGCAGCTCGAACCCAGATAATCAGAATGTTAAAGAAACAGGACCCAACAACCGAAGATTCAGCCTTCCTCCCAAGACTCGTAGCCTATTGTTCCACCGAATCTCACTCCTGCGTAGAGAAAGCAGCCATGATCAGTTTCGTAAAACTCCGAGTTCTCGAACCAGACGAAAAATGTCGTCTTCGCGGCAAAAGACTAGAATCCGCTCTTCGCGAAGACACAGCTAATGGTCTAGTGCCCTTTTTCGTATCCACAACTCTCGGATCCACCGGTTGTTGTTCCTTCGACAACCTCGTCGAAATCGGACCGGTTTGTAAAAAGTACTCAGGAATCTGGCTCCACGTCGACGGAGCATACGCCGGAAGCGCCTTCATCTGTTCAGAACTGCGACCTCTGATGGCTGGCATCGAGCATGCAGACTCCTTCAACACCAATCCAAACAAATGGCTCTTGGTGAACTTTGACTGCTCCTGTCTTTGGGTGCGAGACAGGGTCCAACTGACATCAGCCATGGTGGTCGATCCTCTTTATCTTCAGCACGCCAACTCGGGAGAATCGATAGACTATCGCCACTGGGGAATTCCACTTAGCAGACGATTCCGAGCCTTGAAACTATGGTTTGTGATGAGATCCTATGGTATAACTGGTTTGCAAAACTACATCAGAAATCACATCAGATTAGCGAAGAGGTTCGAGTCGAAAATCAAGAGAGACAAGAGGTTCGAGGTTCTTAACGAAGTTATGGTGGGACTTGTGTGTTTCAGGATGAAGGACAGCGACGAGATCAACCAGGAACTTTTGGCGAACATAAACGCTTCTGGAAAATTGCACATGATCCCGTCAAGAGTGATGAATAAATACACTTTGAGATTCTGTGTTGTGAAAGAAGATGCAACAGATCATGATATTGACTTTGCGGTTGATGTTATTCAGGAACATGCAGCGGAGGTCTTGGTAGCGCGTTACGAAGCTGATGAGGAATTCTTGGCGAAGAGCCCTAAGAGTCCAGCAGCTTTGGATAAGAAACTAGTGCGAAAGTTCAGTTTTACGAGGAGTGTTTCCAGAGCTGCTTACAGAAGATCAATGTCGAAGACGAGCCTTCACGATGGCGCCACACCGATCATGGTGGTTGAAGAACACCACCGCCCTGTTGACACCATTGAAGAGGATGTGTTATGTGATAGTCGGTAGACCGCGGTTCAGCTCACGGTGCCCCAGTTATTTTTACTGCCGTGAGCTGAGGCCCCCGACAACCGGAAAGCGAACGAAATTCCGGGACCCCCAGGAAAATTTTCTGGTCAATCTGAGGTCCTCATTTAGAATAAATATCAGGGTTGATGCGAAATTTGGTCTTTAAGACTACGGATAACCTGTCAATTAATTTTGTAAAGAAATTTAAACTCGACAGTTTCAATGCTACAAAATAATTGAAAGGTACCAGTTTTTTTAACAATTAAAAATGTCACGTTTTTGTCCGACAGTTGAAACTATGTGAGATTATCAGATTTCTACTTTACCGACATTTTCCGAAACAACTCACATCCACGCGAAATTGACATAACGATTAGAAAATTTGCGACGTCAAATGAAAAACTCTTATGTTTCTAAATTTTTTGAATTGAAAAAATCTGTGGTCTGTACTTCAAAATCAGCAGTTCAGTAGTTTTCCTTATTTTATTCATTTCATTCTAGTGCATTTTTTGATGCAAAAATATTGTCTTACTACTTTCTATTGAAAAGTCTATTATGGTTTTAAATAAGAATGCACATTTTTTATTAACAATTTTATTATTTGATTGCAAATTCAACATTATTTTAAAAAGGCATTACTTTTTATAAATTCGAATTTTTTGTAGAAATTTCAACTATTTTGTAGAAAATTTGTCTTTTTGGCTTGAACACTAAGCAATTTGGTTGATTTTTTTTCGTTTTTCAATGTGCCTGACGACTAATCCATTTCCCTCTAATTTTTCATGACGACTAAACACAGTCTTGAAATTAAAATATTTTTGTCCGATATCAGCTATTAGATTTTTCTTTCAGAAATTTTTTTTTTTTTTCAATATTCAACTAAGTCGTAAAAATTCAACTACTTTGTTAGCAAATTATTTTTTTGGTTGAAGATTCATAATTTCAGTTAAAAATTCATCTTGCTGGTTTTAAATGTATCTACTTTATTGAAATTTCTTTATTTTGTATTGAAATTTCAACAATTTGATTAAAACTTTTTTTACTGTGAAATCTTTTTTGGTGAAACAATCAATTATCTTGAGAATTTCGTGTTTACTTTAAAATTAAAATCTCTGCTGGTTCAAATGTCAACTATTACATTTTATATTAAGAATTTATTTATTTTAAATTAACTATACTTGGTTAAAAGCTGAATTTCTTTGTTAAAAATTCGTTTTGCTGTTTAAGATTCGCCATCTTAATTGAAAAAGCATGTCTTTGCTAGAGAATGTAACTATTTTGATTAAAAATCGTCCTTTTGGGTTAAAAATTCAACTTTCTTATAAAAAATTCGTAATTTTTGCTTCAAAAGTGAACAATTTATTTGGAAGAATTTCTATTTCTCGACTGAAAACTCTGTTTTGATTGATATAATGAAAATTTTTTATCTGAATGTTCAACTATTTTTTGGAAATGCAATATATTTACTTCAATCAAAGCGCCTTATTTTCTGATGCCTTGGTTTTTTGTTCAAGAATCTTAAAAAATCAATCGAAGATTTGTAAAAAATGAGGAGAAGGCGACAACCGGGTCTGAATTCTCGACTTTAGGTTTCTTGGGGGATTTGTCCCCCAATAATTTTTTTATAAATTTTCCAAATTTTAAATTCGATATCTCAATTCATGCGAATGTGAGCTGTTGTAAAATAATGAACCTAATGTAAAAATAGATTAGCTATTACATAAACTTAAGGTTGAAAAATTAAATATAGTCTGAAATTCCAAATTTCGGCAAATTAGAACATTATAAATTTAAAAAATTAAAAAATGGTTATACTACTTCGAATTCTTTTAATTGAAAGGCTGATACGAAACTCAATTATTTTTCGCAGTTTAAAATACTCTGGAGCAACCCTGAACTTATATCTAGATGAAAATAAAATATCGTTCGCCCGGTTTGTGAAAGTAGAAAAGTGTGAGAACTACTTGTATGTAGTTGAAGTGAAGAGAAAGAAAATAGTGACATAATGGCTATCGTCGCGGGGCAGGATTTCATTATATTTTCGTGAAAAATCGAGTGTAAATAGAAGTGACAGAAAATACTCGAATTATGCAAAAAAAAAGTCCTTTATGGAAAAAAATGAAAGCTCAAAATTGAGTCGAGAACGCTTATAGATTTAAGGGTCAAACATAATATAAATGGAAGAGATTGAACTTCGAAATAGAAATCTATAAACTAGAAAAACTAATGAAGGCAGTCAAAGCATAGATATTTAATAAAAAATTTAATTCATCTAATAATTCAGTAAAAAAACAGGACATTTCTGAATATTTCGTTATACAACAAAGAAGCAGTTCAATAAATTATCATAAAATCATCAATTTTCATTTATAATTTGATATAAAAAATTAGTATATAATGCACTTCACATTTTAGAAATAAAAATTTTGAATTTAAAATGTAACTAATTGCACTTATAGCAAAAGAAAACTGATATTCGAATTAATTCCTTTAACTGTAATTCTATACTTAATTTGATAAAAGATAATTAAATACCGAGGAGGAAAGAATGCATCTTTTCGATTAAAGAAAAGTAAATAATATATGTAATAATATCTCACAAGGCGTGTTATAAGGATTGCTTTATTATTAATTTATCTCATTTACATCCCACGAATATTTATAAAAGTTGCATGCACTTTTAGACAATCCTTTTTATCTTAATAGAATATTTATTATTAGGTGTCCCCCTAATTTTTTGTAAATGTCTGTAAATAAGGTACAAACACTGAGTAATAAACATTAGAATGAATTTAGGATATAAGATTTTTTATTGGATACTAAAATAAGACTTGACATTTTAAAAAACCTTTTCCACAAATACCTACAATCATTCCTGCATTGGCAGATTATGATGGAAACCCTAAGTAAACGGAGGTCCATTATTTTTTTTAAACGTGATTTCCAAAGAAAACCTTACCTACTATCGGCGAGAAAATGATAGGCATCTGCCTTTGAAGCCTCACAGTTCAGCCAAAAAAAATCGTAGTGCAAT
>JAAAKG020143135.1:0-11435 GCA_010014905.2 Druon quercuslanigerum
TCAAGTCATCAGGGGCTAACTCGAGCGGCCTGAAGCGGCTAGGCAAATTTTATGCGTGGTTATAGAATCCGGAGTCTTAATTGTAAAATTTAGCATGTTTTTTTTATATATTATCTTAAAATTTTTTAATTTCTACATTTTTAATTTTTTTAGAATGGTTGCGCCTAATATTTCGTAATTTAGAAAGTTCGATTTTAATATTTAAAAGCATAAATTGTTTAGTTTTTATGTCTTGAATATATAAATGTAAATAAGAGGGAAGTCTTTTTGGAGACTCAGAAAAAAATGGCAAATTTTTGTATGATAATTACTTTTTTTTTGTATTTCTTGTCATTCGAGGATTTAAAAAAATTATATTTTTATTTAAAAAATCATTGAAGGCAATTCCGTTTTTCCAAACATTTAATGTTATTATTCCTAATGTTATTTTTTATTATTAAATCGAAAACTATGCGTCGTATCAAAAAATTATTAATAAAAATTGTTTAGACCTTTTGTAGGGAAACAACTTTTATGAATTTGTTTTTTTTTTCATACCTTGGGTCGATTTTCCAAATATTTTTTTTTTTTTTATTTAAAGTTATTTTTTATGATTAAAACGAAAACCAAGCGTAAAAAAAATGACAAGTAACAAATTTGTAGCTACTTTTTAGGTGGACAACTTCTGTTAAATTGTTTTTTTGTAGCTTGTGTTGTTTGTTTAAAAACTTTTTTTTATTGTTAATGTTGTTTTTTTAGAATAAAACAAAAACTACACGTCCTATGAAAAAGTGATTTTTAACAAATTTATAGACCTGTTATAGCTAAACAATTTTTGTCTTAACATTTTTTTTCGTATCTTGCATAGTTTGACCGCAAATTGGAATATTTTATATTTCCTTATTTTTTTCGGGATCAAAATTTATTATGATTATTTTGTAGGGCTTTCAAAAACCAATGTTTTTCCCCTTCTGACTTTTTTTGATATCGTGCGTTCTTTGGCTTAAAATGTTCGTTTTAGTTTTTTTTTTTTTTTTTTTGGATTTTGAAACTTCTATAACTCTGGTAATTTTTTGTTCATTGAAAAATGTCATAGTAATAAAAAGTCATGGTTTCCGAGTACTACTAGTAACTGTACATAGAATGTTTAAATATTGAAAAAAGTGGTCACAAAAATTTTCAAAATATGCTCACTTTTTGAATATTTATCCAAAATGGCTAGTTAACGAACCTGACCTGACCTTCAGTTCAAGACACTAAAAGAGTATACCAAAGGCCAATCCAGACATACATACAGACATACAGACATACTGACATACATACAGAGAGACATACAGACATACATACAGATATACATAAAGACAGATAGACACATTTGTAAAAACCTGTTTTTCGGGTTCAGGGGGTCTCAAAACGTGGACATTTGACAAAAACCGGGGGGGTCAAATTTTACACAAATCTATAATACCTTCTCTGATGAGAATGTAATAAAAAAATTGAAATAGAATTCCAAGATTTTAATAACAGAAAATAAAATTTGTGTCATGAATCTGGAGTATGGTTCCGCTTGAATCTAGAAAAAACAGATTGTTATATAGAGTGAAACCTTGATATAACGTTCCCTGATTATACGGCCTTCCTAAAATTTTAGTCAGCCGCACTGAGAGTAGCGTGTGTCTAAGGGGCTGCGCGAGAGGCGTTGCTAGCTTAGTCGAGTGCCGCAGGTCTGTGACTACAAAGCGGGTAGGGTGAATACTCACGCGCCTATATATTCCTATTAGAATCAGTTCACACGGCCCTGATTGTTTACTTTCGAAATCCAATCAGTTGCCACCAACACTTGTTTGCCTCATGCCTGAGACTGGCGGCATGTCAAGGTTACAGTACGTTCCAATTTAAAAATTGTGTGAGACAGCAAAATGTAATCAGACATGTGTTTCTTGTCTACTCACGATAAAAGTCTTTAGGAGAAAGGAAAATATGTGTTTCACTTATGGAATTTTCTGGTGAAATTTTCTTCTAAATTCTAAGATTTTAATAACAGGAAATAGAGTTGTTTTCACAATCATAACACGAATCTGGAGTACTTGTGTGGTTTTAGTTTGAAAAACAGATTTTACTATATAGTGGAGCCTTGATATAACGGTCCTTGAATATAGAGCCTTCCTAAAATTTCAGGCAGGTGCACTTTTTGACGAGGGGGTCCAAGGGGCTGGGAGGGGGCGCTGTTAGCTCTGCCGGGTTCCGCATATCTGTATAAAATTGGTCCTCAGTTTAGAACCAAGACTATTATAAGCCTTTTCTGAGACTTGTAGCACTTGAAGATTCCAGTAAATAAATATTGTGAGGGAATTGCGATATCGATTATTATGAACAAATAAGTTAAAAATGTTGATTCTTTATCAGTTTAGTTAAATCTTTTCGATTCTTTTCTTGCTGAAATCTCTTCACAAGTGAGAATGACGCAGTATACGAAAATGTGGAGACTGGCTGCCATTATCTGTTTCTTCTTATCATTTGAACATGACTCTATTGGTAAGTATAATGCACTTAATATAAAGTTTAAATTTTTGTAAACATTCCAGTTTAAATCGATATTTCTCAGTAAATAAAAAATATTCAGAACAACTTCAAGTTAATGATGAGTGGTACAATTTAAATCCGGGTTGTGGAACTTTCCAGATTCATCAAGCCTTGTCCCATCTGTATTAATCTTTTTTTTGAGGTTATGTTTGGTAAGATTTTTCTTAGGTTGAGTCTTGAAGAATTCTTTTATTGGAATGAAATGGACTCTACAATCCAAAATGTTCCACAATCCGAATTGAAATTCAGCCACTCCCTATTAACTCTTAATTATTTATAATATATAATTAATAATTATTTATTCTTCAAATGTGCTATTCGCCCGAATGCTGCGAAGAATTTTTAGAAGACTTTAGTCACTTGAATTCGCTAGTATGAATTAATTTCAGTGTGAGCTAATTAATTTTAATTCGTGACATTTTCAGTCAAGCTCCAATTATTATCGTCGAATTTCATTAAAGATTGTTTTATTCATTTTAATTTAAAAATAGGGACCGCTGGTTCGAGTCTCGATGGATGCCTTTTTATTAATTTAAAAAAAATTTTTAATGTATTTATTTCGCTAATTCTCAACTCATCCTGAGGTGCCTCAATTGGTTACAACAAACTAGAAATAAAGATTTCACCGAATTCTACAAATTAGTGAAATTTCAGTTCTGGGAAATATTGAAAAGCTTCAATTTGTTAGATTGAGGATTGAAAACTTGACCTCTGATTTCGAAAATCATAAAAATTTGAGAACTTTCATATATGACCTTGGATAAATTTTCAAGGTCATTTCAAGGTCAAGTCAGTTTTTTAACTGAGAACTCCTATTTTTGACACTGGTTTCGGTAAGAGCAAAAAATTTTACGTCCGAAAGAATAGTTTCTAATTTGTTAGAGTGACCTTCAGAATATCTAGGGTAAACGTTAGAAAATCGTCTAGAAGCTATTTTCTCTAAACTAATTAGTCGTTGTGGGTAAAAAAATGTTTGAGGTGTTAGGTTACCGTAAGAACCCTTGAACTAATCCTCAAAAGTTCAAAGAACACCGATTCTGAACGATTTTTTCATAATTTAACCTTGACCTTTCGAAGGTCACTGTAGTAACTTAAAAGCTGTCTTTTCGGAAGCAAAATTTTTCGCTCTTTCCAACTCCAGTGTCGAAAAAAGGGGTTGTCATTCAGAAAAGTGACTTTGACCTTCACATGATCTTGAAGATTGACCAGCCAAGGTCACAGTCATTAGTACATTAAGATCATCAAGTCATGCATACCTACAATTTATGATCAAAAATATTCTAAAAATCAGGGTGGCGACTTGACCATGAATCCGGGAACTGACCGGGAACCTAATTAAAACACCAGGAATTTATTTATGATCGCAAAAAACTCACAGTTCCAAAAAAAACTCTGCAAGCGGTGCTGCACCAACATACCTAAACGTGTTTGAGGTCGCTGGATGCGAATCTGGGGTCGCTTGGACCCCACCAAGTCAGGGTCAAGGTCAAGTGAAGGTGAAAACTAAGAAAACAATTGGATTGGAGAAAAACTTTACTATCAGTCTTGTTGGGGTCGCTGAATCCGAAATTCAGTCACCACAGCAACGGCTGAGACATTTTTGGTTAAAAATTCATAATTTTAAATAAAAATTCATGTTTCGTTGATAATCGAATTAATGTGTTAAACAGCAATTCTTTTAAACTAATAATTCAATTATTCCATTAGCAAATTTTACTATTTAAAATGAATTCCATTTCTTATTTGTTAAGAATTTTATTTTTATTAGAAATTTTAAATATTACATTCTCGGTTAAAAATATACCTTTTTGTATCAGAATAAATTTAACTATTTCGTTGAAAATCCACATATTTTGAAAGAAAAATCGTTTTTTTTGTTGGAAAATAATACTTTTCTTTAAAAATTTAAAAATTATTCTTCTTGTTTCGAAATTCTTTTTCATGATTAAAAATTTATGTATTCCTAATAAATATTTATCATTTTCGTTAAAAATTCATATTTTAGGTTGCAAATAAAATTGCTTCATTGAAAGTTTAACTATTTTCTTAAAAATTATTTTTTGTTAAAGATTAATTATTTAGATTGAAAATTCATCTCTGTTAGAAAATGTAATAACAACTACTATATTAAAAATATTTTTTTTAAACTAAAAGTTTAACTATTCTAGTATAACATTGAACTATTTTGCCCAAAATCCGTTTTTTTGAATTTCCGTTCATTTGAATTTTAGAAATTCATGCACAACTTTTTGGTTAAAAATTAATCTTTTCTTGTTAAAAATCCAAAAATTTGGATGAAAATTTGTTTTGTTCAATTGAAAGTTCGACTATTTTCGTTAAAATTCACAAATTACCAAAAAATCGATTTCTTGGTAGAAAATAATCTTTTACTTTGCTATTTAATCTTTTTGTTTAAAATACTTCATTTTTGTTTAAAAAATCAAGTATTTAAATCGAATATTTTTAATTTATATGAAATTAATCTTGAAATATGAGCTATTTAATTAAAAAATTCTCTTTTCATTTGGTTCAAAGGAATTTTTTGCAAAATATTTTACTATTTGGTGGAAAAATTAAATAGTCGTTGGATTAAAAGTATTCTGTTTATTAAACTAAAAATGTAATTATTATTCCACTTAAATATTACAAAATTTTAGTTCAAAATTCAACTCTTCAGTTAAACATTCGTTTTTATCTTAAATATAATTATTCCATTATTGATGTGAAAAAATATATTTTTTAGTTTAAAAAAATCCACTTTTTTGGTAGAAATTAGTCATTTTGGTTAAAAATTTATCTTTTTGGTTGAACATTTAATTATTCTAGTGAAAGATACCTAATATTAGATCAAACAATAATGTTTTAAACATAAAATCTATTTTTGAAGTTTTAGTGAAAAATGTACCTTTTGCAGTAAAAATTAATTTTTTGTTGTTGAAAATTCATTGATTCCAATTGAAGATTCAAAATTTTAGTAAAAAATTCATCATTTATGCTGAAAACTGGACTAGTTTCTTGAAAATCTGTTATTTTTGGTTAGAAATTAATTTTTTTAACTAAAAGTATTTTTGCAATTCCTTGTTAGGAATTTATTCCTTTTATAATTTACCCGATAATTATTATTTTACGTATTCTTTAAATTTGATTTAATTAAAAAACAGATGTGCAATCTTAACAAATTTAAATGCCCTAGAAAATACTTTTCATCACCAGTGTGTGCATTGTTACAGGTGAAAAAATTTTGTATGATGAATTTAGCTGAAAATATTTATTCAAATGATATTACAACACGTAAAAAAGATAATAAATTTTCTAATTAAAAAAACACAAAATTTATCTTCAGATAACTTTTTTTATGTCATTTACACGATAATAATATTTAACAACCCTTAAAATCCACCCCTTGTACTTTTCGCGAAACAGGTCCGAAAATTCACTAAGTAAAACATACAATACTTTTTTTAATCGAAAATATTTAGAAAAAATACATTTACAAAACTATAGCTTATGTCGCAAACCCCATAATTATATTTAATATCCCTTAAAAACCACCCCTAGTACTTTTCACGGAACAGTTCCGAAGTTTCACCATTTAAAAAAGCTAGTACATTTTCAAATTAAAAATATTTAAAAAATTTACTTTCGGAAAATTTTATAATATGTTTTTAGCCCCATAATAATATTAAGAAGACGCCAAAATCCAACCCTAGTATATTTCACGAAATAGGCCTGATATTACAGCATGTAAAAAAGAAAATCAATATTCTAATTAAAAATAACCAAAAAATTTACCTTCAGAAAACTCTCTTCTATGTCATTAACACAATAATAATATTGAACAACCCTTAAAATCCACCCCTTGTAATTTTCACGAAACAGGCCCGAAAATTTACCATGTAAAACATCCAATCTTATTTTATATCGAAAATATTTTAAAAAAATATATTCACAAAACTATAGCTTACATCGCAAACCCCATAATTATATTTAGTATCCCTTAAAAACCACCCCTAGTACTTTTCACGCAACAGTTCCGAAGTTTCACCATTTAAAACAGCTAATACATTTTCAAATTGAAAATGTTTAGAAAATTTACACTCAGAAAACTTCATACTGTCTTTTTAGCCCCATAATAATCTTAAGCAGACGCCAAAATCCACCCCTAGTATATTTCACGAAATAGGCCTGATATTACAACATGTAAAAGAGAAAATAATTTTTTAAATTAAAAATAATTGCAAATTTCACCTTTAAAAAACTCTATTTTATGTTATTAACACCAAAATAACATTAAGCAACCCTTAAAAACTACCCCCAGTACTTTTCACGGAACACTTTTGAAGTTTCACCATTTTAAACAGCTAGTACATTTTCAAATTGAAAATATTTAGAAAATTTACTTTCGAAAAACTTCTTACTATGTTTTTAGCCAAAGAATAATATTAAGCAGACGCCAAAATCCACCCCTAGTATATTTCACGAAATAGGCCTGATATTACAACATGTAAAAGAGAAAATAA
Organism: Druon quercuslanigerum; assembly: GCA_010014905.2. Taxonomy (NCBI): domain Eukaryota; kingdom Metazoa; phylum Arthropoda; class Insecta; order Hymenoptera; family Cynipidae; genus Druon; species Druon quercuslanigerum. Next base: position 7,083 of record JAAAKG020143135.1, read on the forward strand.
TTTTTTAAATTAAAAATAATTGCAAAGTTCACCTTTAAAAAACTCTATTTTATGTTATTAACGCCAAAATAATATTTAGCAACCCTTAAAATCCACCCCTTGTACTTTTCACGAAACAAGTCCGAAAATTCACTAAGCAAAACATACAATACTTTTTTTAATCAAAAATATTTAGAAAAAATACATTCACAAAACTATAGCTTAAGTCGCAAACCCCATAATTATATTTAATAACCCTTAAAAACCACCCCTAGTACTTTTCACTCAACAGTTCCGAAGTTTCACCATTTAAAACTGCTAGTACATTTTCAAATTGAATAATATTTGGAAAATTTACTTTTGTAAAACTTCATACTATGTTTTTAGCGCCATAATAATATTAGGAAGACGCCAAAATCCACCCCTAGTATATTTCAAGAAATAGGCCTGATGTTACTCCATGTAAAAGAGAAAATAATTTTTTAAATTTAAAATATTTACAAAGTTCACCTTTAGAAAATTCTATTTTATGGTATTAACACCAAAATGATATTGAGCAACCCTTAAAAACCACCCCTAGTACTTTTCACGGAACAGTTTTGAAATTTCGTCATTTAAAGCAGCAAGAACATTTTTAAATTGAAAATATTTAGAAAATTTACTTTCGGAATACTTTATACTACGTTTTTAGCCCCATAATAATATTAAGAAGACGCCAAAATCTACCCCTAGCATATTTCACGAAATAGGCCTGATATTACAACATGTAAAAGAGAAAATAATTTTTTAAATTAAAAATAATTGCAAAGTTCAGCTTTAAAAAACTCTATTTTATATTATTAACGCCAAAATAATATTTAGCAACCCTTAAAATCCACCCCTTGTACATTTCGCGAAACAGGTCCGAAAATTCACCAAGTAAAACATAAACTACTTTTTTTAATCGAAAATATTTAGAAAAAATAGATTTAAAAAACCATAGCTTACGTCGCAAACCCCATAATTATATTAGATAACCCCTAAAAACCACCCCTAGTACTTTTCACGGAATAAAATCGAAGTTTCGCCATTAAAAACAGCTAGTACATTTTCAAATTAAAAATATTTAGAAAATTTACTTTCGGAATACTTCATACTACGTTTTTAGCCCCATAATAATATTAAGAAGACGCCAAAATCCACCCCTAGCATATTTCACGAAATAAGCCTGATATTAAAAGATGTAAAAGAGAAAATAATTTTTTAAATTAAAAATAATTGCAAAGTTCACCTTTAAAAAACTCTATTTTATGTTATTAACACCAAAATAGTATTAAGCAACCCTTAAAAACCACCCCTAGTACTTTTCACGAAACAGTTTTGAAGTTTCGCCATTTAAAACAGCAAGTACATTTTCAAATTGAAAATATTTAGAAAATTCACTTTCGAAAAACTTCATACTATGTTTTTAGCGCCATAATAATATTAGGAAGACGCCCAAATCCACCCCTAGTATATTTCACGAAATAGGCCTGATGTTACTCCATGTAAAAGAGAAAATAATTTTTTTAATTAAAAATAACCACAAAGATCACCTTTATAAAACTCTATTTTATGTCATTAACGCAATAATGGTGTTGAACAACCCTTAAAATCTACCCCTTATACTTTTCGCGAAACAGATCCGAAAATTCACTACGTAAAACATACAATACTTTTTTTAATCGAGAATATTTCTAAAAAATACATTCACAAAACTATAGCTTACATCTTAAACCCCATAATTATATTTAATAACCCTTAAAAACCACCCCTAGTACTTTTCACGCAACAGTTCCGAAGTTTCACCATTTAAAACAGCTAGTACATTTTCAAATTGAAAATATTTAGAAAATTTGCTTTCGGAAAACTTCATTATATGTTTTTAGCCCCATAATAATATTAGCCAGCTCCCAAAATCTACCCCTAGTACATTTTACGAAATAGATCCAAATTTACTCTAATTAAAAGAGCAAATATATTTTTTTAATGAAAATGTTCAGGAAAGTGATCCTTAAGAAAAATTTATCTTATGTTGTTAACCCCATAATAATAGTAAACAGCCCCAAAAATCTATTCCTAATACTTTTCGCTGAATAGGACAGAAAATTTAGGATGTAAAACCGCCAAAACTTTTTTAAGCTTAAAATATTAGGAAAATTTTAATTTAGAAAACTTTAGATTACGTGCACAACCCCATAATGATATTCAAGATTCACCAAATTCAACCCCTAATACATTTTACGTAATAAATCCGAAAATATTTAAAGTAAAATAACAAATCAATTCATTGACTTTTTTCAGCGAAACAGGTCTGAAGATTCTCTACTATAAGAACATATTAAAATTTTAAATTAAAAATATTTACAAAATTGAAATTCAATAAATGCAGGTTATGTTTTTAATCGAATAATATTAAGCAACCTCTAAAATCTATCCCTTGTACTTGTCACTTTAGACTATTTCCAATTTTTAAATTGATTATCTCTGCCATATGGATTTGAGGGACTGTCTAATTATATTATAGAGTTTAAAACATAATCTTAAATTTTCTATATCTAAATATTGATACTATATTCCATTGAAAAAAATTTCTTGGCTATTTCATATGGATTTAGAGTTCTACAAAAGTGAATTCTGTGACTATTTTCAATTTTAAATTATATTCACTATTTTAATGGATAGTCATCGCAATCTATTATTACAGTAGAATAATAATCTAAAACTTCAAATTTGCATAGCAAACAAATCCAGTATATTATGTTTAAGGAGCAAAAAAATTAGGAATCTACTATTCTGTTAGAAGAATAATCTATAAATTAGAATTCAAGTAGTAAAAATCTGGTACTTTTATTTTGCAGAGCAAAAAATCTGGATTCAATTATTCACATAGGAAAGTATTCTGTAAATTCAAATTTATTTAGTAAAAAAATGTAGTACTTTAATCTTGAGGAGCAAAAAAGAACGGGTATCTATTATTCTAGAATTTTAGTTTCAATTATCAGCAAAAGCTAGTACATTACTTTGGAACAGCAAACAAATTTAGAATCTATAATTCGTGTAGCAGAATAATCTAGAACTTCAAATTCAAATCGCAAAAAATGCAGTATTTTTTTTCCCGGAGCGAAAAAAACGAAAATTTATTATTCGTGTGGTAGATTAATCTATATATTTTAATTCGAGTAGAAAAAAAACCAGTACCTTTATTTCGAAGAGGAAAAAATCTAAAATCTATTATTCGTGTAGCAGATTCATCTATAAATTTAATATATTTTGCAACAATATACTATAACTTAATTTTAAGGAAAAAATATCGGAAAGCAATTATTCTAAAATCTGTTATTCGTGTAGCAGATTAATCTGTACATTTTAATTCGAGAAGAGAAAAAAACCAGTACCTTTATTTCAAAGAGACAAAAATATGAAATCTATTATTCGTGTAGCAGATTCACCTATAAGTTTAATATATTTTGCAAAAATATACGACAACTTAATTTTGAGGGAAAAAAAATCGGAAAGCAATTATTCTAAAATTCAGATTCAAGTATACGAAAAATCTATTACATTAAATTCGAGAAACAAACAAATTTGGAATCTATAATTCGTGTGGCAGAATAATCTAGAACTTCAAACTCACATTGCAAAAAATGCATTACTTTATTTTCCCTGAGCGAAAAATCGAAAATTTATTATTCGTGTAGCAGATTAACCTGTACATTTTAATTCGAGTAGAAGAAATTCCAGTACTTTTATTTCGAAGCGAAAAAAATCTGGAATCTATTATTCATGAAGCAGATTAATCAATTTTAATTCGAGTAGAAAAAACCCAGTACCTTTATTTCGAAGAGAAAAAATCTGGAACCTATTATTCGTGTAGCAGGTTAATCTATAAATTCAAAGCAGATTAGTGTAGCAGATTAATAAATTTTAATTCAAGTAGAAGAAATTCCAGTACTTTTATTTCGAAGCGAAAAAAATCTGGAATCTATAAATCGTGAAGCAGATTAATAAATTTTAATTCGAGTAGAAAAAACCCAGTACCTTTATTTCGAAGAGAAAAAATCTGGAACCTATTATTCGTGTAGCAGGTTAATCTATAAATTCAAAGCAGATTAGTGTAGCAGATTAATAAATTTTAATTCAAGTAGAAGAAATTCCAGTACTTTTATTTCGAAGCGAAAAAAATCTGGAATCTATAAATCGTGAAGCAGATTAATAAATTTTAATTCGAGTAGAAAAAACCCAGTACCTTTATTTCGAAGAGAAAAAATCTGGAATTTATTATTCGTGTAGCAGGTTAATCTATAAATTCAAAGCAGATTAGTGTAGCAGATTAATAAATTTTAATTCAAGTAG